>JABEEJ010000936.1:0-24758 GCA_013363135.1 Fusarium brevicatenulatum
TTATATCCCCTTAGAGAGGAATCGGTTTGCTTGATTTACTGACATATTCCACCTAAGATCTACTGATCAGATGGCCTAGACAATGTGGTTTTCAGCGCAACACTTTTGAGACTTAGAATCTGCTCAAAGCATATATGAGCCATCGGGTATTTTAAAAATTGAGAAATTTTATATATGATCATAACAGGTAATTCATCATGTAAGACGTTCTTATGCTGGCTGCCGTGTCTTGTCAAAAATCGAAATTCCGAGCCTCCTCCGCTCCGGCCCCTCAGCTCGATACGCTAAACCCGAAAGGGCATAATATGCCTTGAATTGCGTCGCACTGGAGCTTCCCCATCCTCCTCCTTCCGGGTCTCCCTCCCCGTATTTAAAGTGCTCATCGCCAACCTCTTCTTCTTTCCACCCGCATCCCGTCCTTTTTTACCCTTTTCTCCAATTGAAGAGTTAATCAATCGCAAAAATGTTCGCCGCTTCTCGTATCCAGCGCCGTGCTTTCTCGGCCACCGCCCGTGACGTAAGTTAATGCCCTCACTCATGAGCGCACCGATTTGTGCCTTTTGTGGTTTTTTTCCTCTTCACCGACCGACACCGGCCCGGCTGTTGAGAAGCCATCATCCGATCAGATTTGAGCTCCAGAGCAGCTGGAAGTGTCTCAATCCTTGATACAAGTACTAACATGCCTTCTATAGCTCTCCAAGGTCACCGTTCTCGGTGCTGCCGGTGGCATTGGCCAGCCTCTCTCTCTTCTCCTCAAGATGAACCCCCGCGTCACTGACCTCGCTCTCTACGATATCCGTGGCGGACCCGGTACGTCACGACATCACCAGATTCTCTCGATCGAGGTTAAAAGCAATTGCGAATTGGCATGAATGAGAATCCAACGACGGTCATGTTGATCATGCTCACTCTAACTCAATTCGCCTTTGTTGCCACCTCGCCAGATCTGGACCACCAGCTAACAAGTGAAATGCAGGTGTTGCTGCTGACATCTCCCACGTCAACACCAAGTCCACCGTCAAGGGCTACGAGCCCAACGCTGCCGGCCTCAAGGAGGCGCTCTCCGGTGCCGAGGTTGTCCTCATCCCCGCTGGTGTTCCCCGCAAGCCCGGTATGACCCGTGACGATCTCTTCAACACCAACGCCTCCATCGTCCGCGACCTCGCCAAGGCCGCCGCTCAGGCTGCTCCCAAGGCCAAGCTCCTGATCATCTCCAACCCCGTCAACTCTACCGTCCCCATCGTCAAGGAGGTTTTCAAGGCTGAGGGTGTCTACAACCCCAAGACCCTCTTCGGTGTCACCACCCTCGATGTTGTCCGTGCCTCCCGATTCGTTTCCGAGATCAAGGGCACCGACCCCAAGGACGAGAACATCACCGTTGTCGGAGGCCACTCCGGTGTCACCATCGTCCCTCTCTTCTCTCAGTCCAACCACCCCGACCTCTCTTCTAACGCTGAGCTCGTCAAGCGTGTCCAATTCGGTGGTGATGAGGTTGTCAAGGCCAAGGACGGTGCTGGTTCTGCCACTCTTTCCATGGCCATGGCTGGTGCCCGCATGGCTGACTCCATCCTCCGCGCTGTCCAGGGCGAGAAGGGTGTCATTGAGCCCTCTTTCGTCGAGTCTCCTCTCTACAAGGACCAGGGTATTGAGTTCTTCAGCTCCAAGGTTGAGCTCGGACCCGAGGGTGTTGAGAAGATCCACCCTCTCGGCAAGCTCGATGCCAACGAGGAGAAGCTCGTTGATGCTGCTCTCGTCGACCTCAAGAAGAACATCGAGAAGGGCGTTGCCTTCGTTGCCTCCAACCCTCCCAAATAAATGATCTCTGGGCTCACCTCGAGCTTCTAGAGAACAACCTAGCTTAAAAGAACTGGGTGTTGTGGCGAAAAGGGGAAAAAAGGATAGAGGTAAACTCTCAGTACGGATGTCTTTCGTGTGAGGATCGGGAATAAGAGTCGGGGTGTATGAGCGATTGATATACCCATGCTTTTCTTCCTACTGTTCTACCACCTCTATAGACTTGGAAATCCGGTCTGTGTCTGTACTATAGCAATGAATGAAAAAAATACCCCAAGATTTTGTTACTTAGTGACTGAATTTGACCATCAAGTGAACTACTACAATTAGAAGTACTCCGTAGTCGGCTGGAATCGTTGTATTAACTACAGCGTTGCAATTAATCTGGCCTATGGCAAACACATGGTCACTTTGATCCTCAGGGCAAATAAAAAAAAGTTGTGTTCATAATCAAGTCTACCCATCAATAGTATACACCGTCAAATTAGCAGGCTCCTAACTTCTCCAGCCTACCCATTCCTGATAGTTTCCTCCTGTCTATGATAGTACGCTTACTCTAAAGCCCCCCATGAGATCTAAACCAAAATCTCAATCACTCATTATGATTGAGTAAGACTATTAAGTCCTTCCAGCTCGCCACTCCTCAATCTTTCTTCGTCGCTCCTCGACCTTGCGCTCAAACTCAGCAACCTTCTCGAGTCTCTTCTGCTCCTCTTCCTCGTCCTTCTTCTTCTGGGCGGCGGCGCGGCGAACAGCCTCCCTCTCCAGCTGCTCGGGTCGTCGCTCAGCAATATCGCGAGGTCGGTAATCACTGAAGAACTTCTTCAGGGTGACCTCGATAAGCCAGCAAGCACCGTAGTCGATGACCATGACGGCGGTCATGTTGGTCTTGAACTCGTCCGAGAAAGGAACGAGCTTCATACCCTCGTTGATGTCGGGGAAAAGCTCGAGAGCACAGGCAAAAGCGAGTCCGGAGACACCGACGATACCGTAGAACATACCCTTGTTCTCGGAGAGAGACTCACGGAAGGGACGGCCTTGATAGTTGATGGCGAAGGTAGAGATTTGCTGGATAAGCTGGAGAAGGTAGACGGCAGAGTTGAGCAGGGAGGGAGCAAATTCAGCCTCAAGATCAACATCCTCAGAGCGACTATAAATGTTAGCTATCATATCAGGACCATAAAGTATGCAGTGTTAACTTACGGAGCAAGTCTATCGCAGAGTCGGGCGATGTAGATTAGAGTGACGATGTGAACAGCAAACTGTCCCAGAATAGAGCCGATGATGTAAACATTGAAGATGTTGGGCTGGGGGCGTTCCTTGCTGAGGCCCTCGACGACACGAGCGCGAGAAATGCTGAGGAAGCAAACCGACATGAGCATGCCACTGATGGTATACTGTGTGTCACCAAACTTGATACCCTCAAGATACAAGACGGACAAGGAGTAGGCGGTAATAAGACAGTTAAGAGCGAGAATCTTGTACATCTGAATGGTGGCGACGAGAGTGCAACGACCCTGGCGGATGATGTTGGGGACAGCAACGACGTTTCGGAGTTTGGATGTGAAAGGAGCAGCAACTGAGGCATCGCCGAGCTTGAGAGTAGGGGGCTCGTCATCGCCCAATTCAGCCTCCATCATACCAGATGCAAGCTTATCAGCGAAACCGGCGGCCTTCTTAGCAGCCTCTCCTTGGCGGTTAGCGTGAGGACCAGCATCCATAAGAGCCTGAGCGCCAGGAGAAGTGATGGTTTCGAAATCGAAGCCTTGCGACTTGGCGTATTCCTCAGGGGTAACGTTCTTCTTCTGAGCTTCACGCTCGATAGCCTTCTGGAACTGAGGGTTCTGAGGGCCAGGAGGGTAAAGGTGGGCAATCATAGCAGGGACAGGAGGGTTGGGCTGGTTGAAACGCTTCATGAGGTCACATTGCTTCTGATACATCTCCTTCATCTTGGTGTTGCGGGAATGTTCGGCGATACGGGTGAGATCTTCGGGGGTTCCGTTCAACAAAGCAATACCAATGTGAGCCTGCTTCAAAGCACCAACATCGTTGGTACCGTCACCAGCCATCAGAGTGTAGTAACCCATATCCTTGAGACCAAGGAGAATATCCTCCTTTTGCTTGGGGGAAACACGAGCGTAGACCCAGGTATGACGCAGAATCTCATTCCAGGCGACCTGTCCCTTGAACTTGGCAAGAGCGTAGCCGGTGACGCAGATATCCTTGGAGCGAATGATCTCGGGGTCAATGGGCTTTGTGGGGTCGACCTTGATGCTGACCTTATCATCAACACTCTTCCAGACGAGCTTGTCACCGTTGGAATTATCTTCGGGGGCATCAAGGATGAGGACGTCACGATCAACGATCTCAACCTCACGAGCAACATGGACGGCGGTAAGGGGGTTGTCTCCAGTAATCATGACAACGCGATGACTGCTCTCGTTCAACATCTGGACAGCCTCCTTGGCATCATCCTTGAGAGGGCAGTGCAAAACGAGGAAACCGGCGAATGTCAAGTCAGACTCAACCTTCTCTCGCTTCAGATCATTGATCTTTCCAGAACCGAGCTCAGTATCGATTGTAAGCTGCTTGTAAGCGAGAGCCAGAACACGAGAACCCTTGCGAGTGAAGTATTTGTAAGTCTCTTCGTAATCATTGGGGATAACCTTGAGCATCTTCTGGATGGTCTCGGGCGCACCCTTGACACCAGCGAAAGTACCTTTGATCTTGTGTCCGGTCTTGATATCGTTTCCGTGAACCATAGCAACAGAACTTTGGCGCTTGAGGGCAGACGAGAACTGGAATCGACGCTTGATTTGAACGGTACCATGTGTACTGCCAGCCTTGTTGGTGCTCATAAGGGTATCGTTGCGACCAAGAGTCCAGCCAAGAGAGGTTAGAGTAGCCTTTTCCATAGGGTCACCAACGATGTCTCCCTCGTCAAGCTTGACAAGGGCGTGGGCGGTGGCAAGAACCAGCTTAGTCTCAAGAGAAGCATCTGTGACAGCGGTCATCGTAGAGTGAGCGCCATCCTCCTCCTTAGTATCCTTGATCTCATCTTCGTGTCCAAGAGCCAGACCAGCGATACCCTCAACGACGAGATCCTCGCCAGTCAAGGTACCTGTCTTGTCAAAGCAGGCCACATCAACACGACCAGCGAAGGGAATTCGGAAGGGTTCAGTACAGAAGATAGCCAGCTTAGCCAGAGCTGCCAAACTGGTGTTGACGGCAAGACTAAGCTCCATGGGGAGCTCAGGGGGGACGACACTGGTAACAATCAAGACACAGTCGAGCATGAGCTTGGAGCGCTTGCGGTCCTTGCGAACACCCTCGTCCCAAACATACCAAGCGGCAGCAATGGCGAAAATCAGAAGGAACAGGATGAAGAAGAGAGCCTCGGCGTTATTGGCAGATACTCGTTCAGTGGAGTAGATCATAGTTCGAACCAGGTTACCCTGAGAAGTCTCGAAGCCAGTCTTCATGACGATGGCCATAGCGCCATTATCCGGGGGAGGTGGAACACCAGAGGAAAGCTTAGGCTTCTCCTGGTCAGGGTTTCCGTGCGTAATCTGGAGAACCTTGGTACCACCCCACAAGAAAGCGTTTTTGTCAAGACCTTCAGCGTCCAGAGGAACATCGGAGGGTCGAAGTTGGATGGAGTCCTTGAGGAGAGGGGTACTCTCACCGGAAAGCATAGCTTCGTTGACAATAGCGGTACCTTCGACCAAGAGCATGTCACAAGCAACACCACTATCCTCCTTGGTTCGGTTGACAGAGGCGAGGTCGCCAGGGAGAAGCTCATCACTTTGTACCTCGATCCACTTGCCCAGACGGAACACCCACATATCGTAGGGCTTGATGCTCATGCCACGGAACTCGTTCAGGGTGCGCTGACGCTGCCAGACAACAGTACTCTCGAACACGACAAGCATGAAGAGAGTAAAGAGCGAATAATACCAATACTCATCAAGCATCCAAAGTCCGACACAGAATATCTGGAAGACGAAGAATGGGGCGACTGCGTGCTCCTTGAAGAGCTCGGTGAAGGTGGGGACGGGAATATCGAAAGCGTTCTTGCCATAGTGTTGCTCGATTCGCGACAACTCGGTCTGGGTCTGGATACCCTTGGAAGTCTGGAAGTGGCCGATAGAAGGCTTGGGCTCGACATCGATATCGTACTTGAGAGTCGTGAAAGACTTGGTAGTGGGATCGTAGAGGAAGCGTCGCTTCTGGAAGAGGAACGAAGTGTTGAGCTTGCCACCAGCCTGCAACAGCAATGTTAGTAATTTGAGCTGTTTCTGAAAATCAAAATCTCCCCACCTTATCGCGAACAAGTTTACAAATCTCGGCTGAACCGGCGTTTGCGATGGGGATGACCTTGATCAACTCCGCATCCTCGACATCCTTAGCCTTGGAAGCCTTGAATTTGCCCTCAAGATCAACACTCCAATGTGTGCTGAGCCAGACGAGAGACTGCAGAGTGATAATGGTTCCAACCCACACGACAGTCCATTCCTCGGCGCCAATGTACTTTTCGTAGAGCTCGGGGCTCAAGTAGAATGCGAAGAAGATGGGCCAGATAATAGTAAAGGGCCAGATGTATGCGTGGAAATGGAATGACAACGGGCGCAGCAGCTCGGCGTGCTTGATCTGCGGGTTGTCGACGAGGGGTGCCATGATGGGCGAAAGGGGTCGAGATAGGCGTATCTCGATCTGGGGGGTATTCTCGAGTTTGAACTATATCATTAGATGAAATGTTTGACTCTTTTCGAGTGTTTGCGGTTGTCTGCCCGCGAGTGGCTAAATTTCCCAATTTCTTGGTTGCAACCTGCAAGTCGCGATCTGTACTTTTCGTCGAGGTAATCGATGGGTTTGGCCCACGCCATGCTTAGTCTAGTCCATACGGTATGGACCGGCGTCTCGGAGCTTGTCATCCACCGATAGCATCACGTGATGCCTCACCGCACGCCATTTGCTTCCAAAAGTCTCCATTGCCTTCTCAATAACAGCTGCCTAAGCACATTCTCAGCGGGAGAGTTAATTTAGGCTTAATACGTTTCAGGAGGCGAATGCGAGACTAATGTTTTCGACGAAGCAGGAGCAGTGATTGAAACCCTCATTGGAACATCAGAGGACAACCCCGTAAGAGGGAAGACACTTAAAGAAATGTCTCAGACCCAAACCTGAACCAAGGCACCATTTTCTATCTGTCAGATCTAATCAGATCTAATCATTTGCCTATACCCAATAACTACAATGTAGTGAGCGCTACAGGCAACCCATGACATTCTTCGGTAGAGTAAGCTTGTCTAAACGAGAAACCTTACGAACCAGCCAATCATGTAAGCGATCTCTGACATCTTCAACCTCATCCTATTATGTATTGTGAGTTCATTTTGCTCGTGTTGACAAAATCACTCGGGTCAATGGTTCCGATGGGTGATGGTATTCCCCCATTGCCGACCTTAGACAGGCAACGTTAGAGTTGAACTTATTCGTACCCCTCACAGTAGCTCAACCTTCGGCCTCGGTATACCATGCAGACTAGATATGTATATAAGGGCCTAATGTGCCGTAAATGTTCTCTCAAGCCGAAGAGAAACTTAACAGTTCATGACTGTTACTTACCTACCACTTCGTCATGCCTGTTCAATATGATACTGAATTTGCCGAGGCGCTGGCTCTCATCAAATCCGGCCGCCCTCCAGCTCCCCCTGAGACAGCCCTGGAAATGCGTCACAACAACCACGCTCTGTTTTCAAAAGTGTTTCCCAAGGCGCCCCCTTCTGACATCGTTCAACAGACAGACTATACGGTCGAGAGCTATGATGGCGCACGGATACTCCTTCGCCGGTATGCAACACCAAAGGTCCTGAAAGCAAAAGAACCACAACCCGCAATTCTTGTAATTCACGGCGGTGGCTTTGTCTCGGGTACTGTGGAAATATGTGGAGGAACCAATGCCGCTATGGCGCTCGAAATTGAAAGGCCAGTGTTCGCGGTTGACTATCGCCTTGCACCTGAGCATCCCTGTCCTGCCGCTGTGGAGGATAGCTTTGCGAGTCTCAAATACCTTATAGATCACGCAAAAGAGCTGAATATCGACCCATCCCGGATATGCGTGAAAGGGAATAGTGCCGGCGGAGGAATAGCTGTCGGGACTGTACTCATGGCTAGGGACAGGGAGCTCGATCCACCAGTTGCAAAGCTAATGGCCATATATCCTGAGCTTGACGACAGGACCTGCCATCCTCCTGGTATCGAATTTCTGAAACTTGCTACTTGGACCTCGCATCACAATCAGCTCGCATGGAAGGCTTATGTTGGTGAAGATAATGCTGGAAAGCCGGACGCAGATGTTTCACCATATGCAGCACCAGCGAGGGCTCAGAACTATAAGGGGCTGCCATCTACATACGTGGACGTCGGAACGCTCGACCTATTCAGGGATGAAGATCTAGAGTTTGTGAGAAGGCTGTTGGAAGACAATGTCGAAGTCGAGTTTCACCTCTGGCCTGGGGTGCCGCACGTATTTGAGTTCCTTGCACCGGGTACAAGATGGCATCAGCGTGCTAAGGAAGCACAAAATGATGCCTTAAGAAGGGTTTGAGTTAACATTGAGGAAAGACATATAGACTGAATAAAAGGCTACTTCATTTATCTCAAGTCCAGCCATCTAGCATAGACAGTACGCATTAATATCACTGTTTCCCTAGAAAGCTGATAAGAAGCTCCAATATCTTCTCTGGTTGATCCTCAGGAGAGAAATGGCCAGCGTCTTCCACGATCGTCAGTTTTGACCCAGGGATAGCATCGTGAAGCTTATGGGCCCAATCGACCACCTGCCATGCGTCATCGGCACCCCAGATCAACTGTACAGGTAGTTTCTCGAGCTCATGAAGACGAGGCGCGACTTCTAGCGTGTGTTTCGGATCATAGTGCCGAACTTGATGCTCAAACAGACTGGGTTGTCCAATGGGTCCCGAGATATAGTCCAGATACGCATTGAGACTTGACTTCTCAAGCTTGTCTGGGTTCTTGACGGCGGACAACAGCCATTCTCTGAAGTGAGCTCGGTGTTGGTCACTGCCTGTCTTCATCAGGGCTTCAAGGCCATTCTGCATTTGCTGTTTGGTCCGCTTCGAGGGGTAGCTATCGAAGCTTACGACGTCGATTAGAGTCAGAGATAGAACCCTCTCTGGCGAGAATACAGAGAAGCGCTGTGCGATACCGCCCCCGACATCATGGGCAATGATATGAGTCTTCTCCAAACCCCAAAGCTCTAAAAGGCCCTCTAAAATTGCGACTTGGCCTGTCATTGAAGTGTCGACGACTGAGTCCCATGGGCGTTCCGAAAGGCCGAAGCCAAGAAGGTCAAAGATGTGGACCTTGTAGCCACCATGGACGAGCTTTGGTACAATGTTGCGCCAAATGAGGGATGAGGACGGTGTTCCATGGATAAGGACGACTGGGTTTCCAGCACCGTAAACGCCATAAGCGACACGGCTTCCCTTGATCAGAGTGTTCTCTGTAACTATTGGTTTCACCATTGAGTTTCTTGAGTTTGTATGATTTGAAGAGGGATCCGAGATCCCTCTCTTGGGCACTTATAGAACTGCATTAATAATGCGGAGTATGTCGTCTGAAGGGCGTAACTGGAGACAAGATGACAGCTATGATGGAGCCGGCATACCAGCAACCCTTCCAGACAGACATCATAGATAAACAACAAACGGCAAAGTTTGAGCACTCATTGTTCGTCTGATGATAGCTCTGCGTCTCGTTCAATGAAATGGGCTTTGACTCCTATTAGCATTGACAAGAAATACGAGCGATTCTTGTCTTCGGGAGGCAAGTCGACCTCGATTTTAAACTCCTTTACCAAAGCGGGGACGACCTTGAAGACTACCAGCTCTGCTAAATGTCGTCCTGGACATGATCTGGAGCCGCCACCCCAGCTGAGGTTGACACGTTCCATTGTACGTGCCGCGTCGGGATCTGCAGTCGACCAACGGGCTGGATTAAACATATCCGAATCCGAACCAAAGATATCTGGGTTCCGATGTAGAGCTACTGGGTTACAACCCACAGTTGTGTTTGATGGGAAATAGTAGCCATGAAGATGAAGGCCTTCTGGAGGAACCTTGCGCGGCAATGACATGCTGATGACGGGATACAGTCGCTTGGCTTCCTTGATGAGTGATTGCGTCTCTGGCAAGCGAGTTGCAGTGTAGTATTCGGCGGGATTACTTATCCCCAGGATCTCTTGAGATACTTGTGCTTGAAAATCATCGTTTGAGCCTAGTAGCGCAAAGATCGAGGTAAGTGTTGATGCCATGG
Source organism: Fusarium brevicatenulatum (assembly GCA_013363135.1). Lineage (NCBI taxonomy): Eukaryota > Fungi > Ascomycota > Sordariomycetes > Hypocreales > Nectriaceae > Fusarium > Fusarium brevicatenulatum. Next base: position 10,135 of record JABEEJ010000936.1, read on the forward strand.
TCTCATGCCCAGCACCGAAGTTGGTCACAGCCATCTTGCGAAGGTAAAGTTCTGTAAAGTTAGGTTTCTCTTTATGTAGCTGGATCAAATCTGCTAGGAGATCTTTGCGATCATCTTTGTTAAGCTTGGATTTCGTGGCTGCGTTAACACGTCTTGAGACTCTTTTGCCGACATCCTATGTCAGTCAGCACCGCAACATTCTACGATATCGGCAAGGTTATCATACCGGAAAGAAAGGCCGGAAGTCCTTTGGCGGTTGGAAGTTTACGCCCCAAATAGTACTGAAGAGTCGCCCGATTGACTTGTGTAAGAACTCGAGCTTAGCAGCCATGGGGAACAAACCAAAGACACTCTTTCGTCTCCAGCCATGGTATGCGTGAGCACCAGAGCCATTATCAGTGCCATTCTTTAGCATTCCTGGCGACCAGGATAGCACAACCGCACCAAGGCATTCGACGGCGATGATGTGCATCCACTCGTTGAGTTCAACCTGAGCGCCTTTCAATGTCTTTAGCTTGGCGATAGAGCGTGCAAGAACCTCATCAATTGCAGCTTCGTACTGAATGAGATTGGAAGTCTGGTACACAGGCCCAATGAGTCGGCGTTGGAGACGGTAGCGTCTCACATCTCGCTCTGATAAAAGGTCGAGATTATCTTGGAATTTGGGGTTGAGATGCCAATCGATGTGAGGTTTGCTCAAGGCAGTTGCCACTATATATGGACGTCAGTTCCCGCTTGCTATTTTATGTGAATAATTCGGTATTACAATAAAAGTCAGACTTTTCATAGCCACTCCCACTACCTAGTGAAACTGTCAGTTGACACTTGTGTATAAGGTGAGACACGAACGGTAAATGGCATGAAAAGCCTCTTTACTATTGAACCATACTTCATTGGGACCAACCCGCACAACAGGTCCGTATTTTCTATGAAGTGTCTTCCCAAGATATGCCATACGTCCCGTTCGAGCATTATAGGCATGCCAGAAGCTTGAAATCGCCGCCAGTCTTGGTCCAGGAATACGGGCCAGAGGATGGAAAGATACCCTGTAGATGGCGATAGTGATCGCCAAGATGAACAACGAGAAAAATATTCGCGAGAGGACCTGGGCTAAGAAACTGCCCAGCGATTGGATCCCGGTGAATATATCGGAGCAAGGCATTTTGTTAAGATCGAATCATCACAACGGGCGAGACTGGCAAGATCTGGTGTGACACCATTAAATTGCAAGGTCAAATTTTCCAGGTGTAAAAAGACGAACGTCAAAGAGGTGATCCCCACATTCTCAGTAGTGATAACCTTGACATTCTCATCACCAGCAACCATTTGACCGTTAAAATTAAGATTAATTATTCTATAAAATTTTGTCTCGTATTGCTGACCATTCTGATCGAGACTCTCTAGACTACCTTGTATTGTATCAGATCCCTGCATAGGTGCTTGTTGCTTCTTAGTAAACTCTATTCAACCTCACTCTTGGGCTTCCTTGGCCTTTTGTTTCTTCTCTTCTTTCACTCTCAACTCCTCGCGCCATTTGACTCCACGAACCATGACAGTCATCAAAATAGGACACCCAAGGACATAGAGTCCTCCAACGAGGGTGAAAGCCCAGCCAGTACCCATAGCATCAATCATGGGTACAATTGCTGCACTGGCTCCCGCTCCTACTAAACAGCGCGTTAGGTTATTTGCTGCGCTCGCCGTGCCAGCCTTCCTGGGATGGATGTCAATCAGCAGCGAATTGACTGTATTGTTAAAGCCAACAACTCCTACGCCCAAGATTCCACTCAGCACACACGGCACAGCAATATGAGCCCGGGCGTGAACGGCCCATCCCCAACAGACGAGCGTAGCAGCCGCGAGCATTAGGAGAGGGAACCCGATTTCCAGACGAGCACGCTCAATTGGAAAGCCGGATAGGTCTTGTTGCTTACTTCGCTCGTATGGTATGCCCTGCTTCTCGCAATGTCGCTTGAAGTTGCGATTTGTGAAACTACCCACGATGAACGCTGCAATGACTGATCCAGCTGCCAGAGGGAGGAAGGTCAGTCCGATCTCAAGCTCGTTATAGCCATATATCTCCTTGAATAGGGTGGGCATGGCGGTTGCTATGCAGTAGAAGCCTGCGAAACAGATACTGCTGAAGCCGAGGAGGAAACCGGTTTCCTTCTCAAACAACATCAAAATCGAGTCGAGGACATTGGGGAACTTGAACTTGAACTTCTTAACGGTCGAAGCTCGTGAAGCTTGTCGACTCAAACCGTTCTTCTCAGACTCAGACCGCTTCCGTCGAGATACAAGAATCTGCCATACTGAACGGTACATCAAAGGCGCTTTGATACTGCCATCTCCGACAATCTCACGGCATGTTTCTGGGTAGAACAAAGCGAGAAGAACGATGGCTACACCGGCGAAGATAGCAAGAAACCAGAAAATTGACCTCCAGCCTAGGAATTCGGCAAGCACGCCACCTATAATTGGACCTAGTGATGGACCCAGCACTGATGGAACAGCTGTCAGACCGATGTACTGACCTCTTTCGGCTGAGGTGACAACATCAGCCACAACAGCGAAGCATAGTGCAACAGTGCTAGCAGAGCCAGCGGATTGAAGACAACGAAGACCCAGCAGAGCACCATAGCTAGGAGCCAAGGCGAGACCAATGTTGGCTGCTATGTAAATGGTGAAACATACCAGGTACGCAGGTCTTCTTCCACCACTGTCAGCTAGTGAGCCAATGAACATGGGTGTTATACCCTGGAAGATCATGTAAGTCGTGACAGTGAGGTTGATCTGGGATGTGGTCACACCCAAGTCGTTGGCTATAGCTGGTAGGGCAGGGAAGTATATCTGGGCTGTCATTGGTGAAAAGAGGGCCGTTGAAGCAGCAGCCAGAACAATGAGCCGCTTCTGCCATAGCGAGAAGCTAGAGTAAGGAGCATCTGGTATTTCGATGTCCGTATTGGATTGTTTTTCGGGATCTTGGTCTGATACACGAGTGTGAGTACTCTCGCTATCGCCAATATGGTCGTCGTCTTGCTTTGGTGCACTCATCTTCCAATAACTCTTGAAGATTTACTGAAGAGACAAAACAATGTCATTTTGATCAATAAAAGAACGAAGAATCAATGAGATCAAGATGAAATAAATAACGATTTGAGAAGCAGGGTAAAATGCTAGAATTCGATTCTGTTTGGATCGCAAGTTTTGGAATCCACATCTTTCGGTGCCGAGTCGGCACCAGGTGTTGAGGGTGTGCTCTGCAGCAAATCAACCACCACTTTGTAGGATAACTTGGTTTGCGATTGGCCGAAGAAATCGATCTGGAGACTCGCTAATGGAGATTGACGATATTATTTCCGGTATAAGTTGTGTCAGTTGGCAGCTGTTTGTAAGACGGGACTCTTCTCCGACTCCGACTACGGGATGACTCAACTTGTTGGATAAGTATCGGCGCTGGAGTTCTTTTAGAAGCTTGAACTGTTGAGCAGAAGTATAGTCACAAGGCGTTGATCCTGGAAACCACAGACTGTTGGGCAAGCTTCAAGTCATGCATGGTCTTGACCGTGCTGGGTCGACGCAGGCGGTGTAACAAGCTCATCGAACCACTATCTTACCTTTACCAAGCCAAATCTTCAGCCTGCTTCAGGTCGACGATAGTTTCCATGCATCTTGATGTTTCAACCAACGTGACCTGTTACTGCATTGGGGCTAGGCACGAGTGACGCAGACTATTTAACCCAAGTCTAAGTCTTGAGCATGACCATTGCAATACTCTCCAGGCTTTCGGTATACCAAGAAGCGTCACAAGTAGGTCACCCAACCTCCGATACCATTTCGAAGACGCATGATTCTTTAAGCTTCCACAATCTAGGAAAGCTGTGATACTGGTGGTCTGTACCTCTCCAAGGGAGGCAAACTTCTAAAGACTAGGTACTATCCGAATAGCACAAGATTTAGGAAATAGCAGTAAAGTATAGCAAAATTGATGATAGAGTTAGAGGAGCTTTGAGCTATACCATCGTCTTTGACACATTGATCTACTGTCAGAAGTTTGGTTGCTTTCTGATGCAAGTGATGCTTCATTCCTGACGATCGATCGTATGGCTCCACTTTGACGAGCCAGATGGTGTTGTGCGATACGTTAATGAATCAGATACGGCATGATTCTCAAAACCTTGGCAGATCTATGAGATCAATTGATACAGGGAAAGGGGATTAGATCATAGGATGCAGAATTTTGAGGTCTTGAGTGTTGTAGGTGAAGCTTCATGATGAAGCTGAGGCATATCGTCAATTATTGTTAGTAATTGCCCGCGGGAAACTATCGGCGCTAGAACATGAGCCCGCCGCGGAGACAATCTTTACTATCTCTCTATACTCAAATTGTAAGGTCGCCATCACTGTAAATACCGCTCATCAGTGAGATAATACCTCAGGCCCGTGATTCAGCTGAAACGGAGGTAGTATAAAGTCGAGTAGACGCTTCTCAGTGAGCTCGATATCACTCCCCGCATTACTCGATTTGCCCCGCGTTGAACACTTTGATCACACAGCCAAAGCAACTCAGATAGCTCTTCAAGATGGACTATTCACTGCAGAATCATAAAGCTTACATCGGAAAGCACGTCTCAGAGCTTACTACACCGTCGCTGGTTGTCAATCTGCCTGTTCTCAAGACGAATGTTGAGACGTTACATCGCGATGTTGAGAAGCTTGGCATTGGCTTCAGACCTCATGTCAAGACATTGAAGGTATATTGTACCTATGCAGTTCGAGATATATAAGCTCACTCGGTGTTTTACAGTCTCTTGAGGTGACACGGTTAATGATGGCGGATGGGAAATACAGAGGAATCATTGCCTCCACCATCCCTGAGATCCAAGGTGCTCTACCCCTGGTGAAGGAAGGGATCTTGGAATCGGTAAGATCCACCAAAGATTTTTTGAAGATGAGAAGCACTGAATATTCCGCAGTGTCTGTACGGACTTCCTGTCTATCCTGGGATCCTGCCCAGGTTGGCTGAGTTGCGAAAATCGCTACGTATCATGCTCATGGTCGACAATGAGCAACAGGTCGAGTTTCTCGAAGAGTCGGCTTCAAGCAAGCAGCCCTGGGATGTCTTTATCAAGCTTGATGTTGGGTCGCGCCGAGCAGGCGTTGAAGCTAACAGCGCTGCACTGAACCGCTTGGTAGAGCGCGCGCAGAAATCGTCTGCCATTAGTATCTACGGATTCTACTGTCACGCGGGGCATTCGTATGGAGGTCGATCGCGAGACGAGGCCGAGAAGACGCTCAACATAGAGGTGTCAAGCGTCTTGGCCGCAGCTAAGCTTCTACCCTCTGATCACCAACTTGTCATCTCCGTCGGCAGTACACCAACGGCGCATGTCGTCGAAAGCCTCAAGGCATCAATGCCAGAGAATATCAAGCTGGAGCTTCACGCAGGCAACTTCCCCTGCAACGATCTCCAGCAAGTGTCAACTGGTCTTGTGACCGAGACGCAACAATCCGTGTCTGTAGCCGCTGAAGTATGTAGTGTGTACCCGGAGAGGAACGAAGCGCTCGTCAACGCAGGTGTAATCGCTCTGTCGCGTGAGGCCAGCGCCTTTAGCGGATTCGGCCGAGTGGTGGGCAGTCCGGCGTGGGGTGTGGTCCGATTGTCGCAGGAGCATGGGATCCTGGGGACGAGTGAAGGACGAAAGGTCGATGAGGACTTCAAGGTCGGACAAAAGGTTCAGCTGTGGTGCAATCACGCTTGTATAGCTGCGGCTGCGTTTTACGTGTATTACGTTGTTGATGAGCAGGGCATTGTGAAGGACACATGGATTCCTTGGAAGGGGTGGTAGGGATTCAAGGGAATAAGCAAGTCATCAATTAAACGATTGTCACTGAAACTTGATCAGCATCAGCAAAGAATTGACTCTTCTGATTCGCTCCCCCATGTCCTGTTCCTGAGTCCAATTTCTTCCGAGCCAAGGGAAATCCTGCTTCCTTGTTGAACGAGAGCGTCTAAGTGGGTCTCGAGCCGCATACGTCATCGGCGAATTGCGGAAGCTCAGGTTCAAAAGGTGCTGGCTTCATGATCTGCGTCACATGAAGAGCCTTCCATCTTCTCTCCTCCATCTTTTCCTCGGTCACGATACTCTTGGTTTCTCTCCATCAAATTTCTCGTCACGACAAACACAAAAGGATAACACGTCCCCAGCAACTCGAGTCTACTCTCTTATTCCCCTCTCTACCCCGCCTTACCATCAGTAAGTATACACGTCACTGTAGCGTATTTGTGCCCAACATCAGATCACTGACTCTATCGCAGTGTCTTACGCCGACGTTGCTGCCAGTGGCCCCAAGCAGAGCCCTGAGGAGGTGAGTTACTCTCCATACAACATCATATCTCTGCGACCCCTCTTGCTAACCCCTCCAGGCTGCTGCCCCTCAACCTCCTCAGGTCATCACTGACGAGTCCGCCTCCACCGCCTCGTTGGTCGATGTTGATATGCCTAGCGTGCACACTGTCCCCAACGACTTTCTTGAGCAGGAGATCAAGACAGAGACCCAGGCTGCTCGCGTAGAGCGAGAAGAGGAGGCCCGCGAGGAGAAGCGAAAGCGTGACGAGGCTGCCGCCAAGGCTAAGAAGGCCGACAACTGGCTCATCCAACAATTCTCTCGCCTGTCGGACGGAAGTGCTACTGGTCTAGTTATCGCTAACTTCGCCACCGTTGTCGGCCTGGGCGCATACCTTGGCTACAAGGGCTGGGGTCTCTACGAGAAGGGCAGGCTTGACTGGAAGGCCGTCACTCTCGGTGCTGGTATCCTCGCTGGTGTGACAGCTGCCGAGGGTGCTGTTGGACGATATCTGTACAAGGGCAAGAAGGGCGGCAACTAGGAGTCGAGCGGCGATGATACCCTACAACGACGCAAATGACGATGTACCAACGGGCTTCTTGAGGCCTAAAGTATCCAAACAAGCAAATCTTTGCTTTGTTGAACGCTGAAAGGAACGAACGAACGTTGTTGATGGATGATATGATATAGTTTTTTGTTTTACTGCATTTTCACTTTGTTCCATAATTCTCTACTCTGGCTGATACCAGGCTACTACTCATCTCTTACGTTGGGAGGCTTAAGAATTGATACCTATGTTCAACAAAACTGTTCTCAAATCAAACTTCACAAAGCTCGCTTAAAGATTCGAAACACTAAAACATTGAGGTGTGATCGTGTCTATTAATTTCGTGGCTTCTGTCCCTTCTCATCATACAGCATTGGTACAGATGGACAACCTCGCCCATATCAAGATCCTAAATATTTTACAAAATGTAGTTCTTCACCCTAACAGCGCCAATATTTTACACCTTCTACTGCTTCTTCTCAGCCTTCTTCTTGGCTTCCCTCTCCTGCTCAATAATCTTGATCTCAGCATTGGCAGCAGTAGCATCATGCGCTTGTGAAGGCTCAACGAAAACCTCCTTGACTGGGACCTCGGACTTGTGCATATCCTGCCACAATTCTGGGTTGTGTGGCTTCTCTATGGGGGTAGCGACATCCTGAACCTTTCGGGATCCGTTAACGAGGGTTTCCTTCTCGGCCTCACTGGAAGTCGCTCGGGGAGGGGCTTGTTGATCGGGCTCGGCTGCGGCAGAGGAATCTTCGGGGAGGGACTTGAAGTCGGTAGCGGGGGCCTTGTCGGTAGCAGGAGCCTTGTGAGCGTCGGGGGCGGGCTGCTCATCGCCAAAATCGGGAGTGGGAGCACCCTCATCGTCATCGGCGAGCTCAGCGCCATAGATTTCTGGGTATTTCTTAAAGCACTCTTGCATACCCCTGTTCCTGAATTAGCAAGCTATGAAACAAGACCATTGTTCGATATGACGTACTGGAACTTCTCGATACAGTCCATACCCTTGGGTTCCTCGGTCGAGTACACAAAGCAGCTGAACGCAGTCTTGAACTCCTCACCGCAAGGGCCGTGGGCCATACCACCTAAGCAAGGGCAGTCCCAGTTGATCTCTCCAGTCTCTGGGTTGAAAGCGCCTTGCTGGTCGGCCTCTTCCTCTAAGGCAGCAGGCGATCCATCGGCGGCAGCGGTTTGATTATTGGATGGTTGAGGCTGAGAGGGCTTTGATGCGTCGGCGGGCTTCTCGCTCTTGGCCTTGATCTGTTTGCGCTTCTCCTCGAGGACAGAGTCGACGGTGGGGAGGTCATCGTCGGAGAAGGCAGCAGGTGCGGGAACCGTTTTTGCTGTTCTACGTTAGTCGCATAATCTCGAATTCTGAGCTTCAATTGTAACGCACAGATAGCCTCATCAGCGAAGATGGGACTCGTGTTATAGTAATAGACAGCACCGAAAGCCAGACCCAATCGTGCCACCGAGCTCTTCCATGATCGGGACTTGTCGGCGGGAGTAGCTGTCGAGTTAAATCGTCGAGGGGCTGCGCGGATCGTGTTGGAGCGCAGGCTGGCAATTACAGGCCTCGAGGCCGATCGCATAGTGGTACGATACATTTTGGATTACAGAAGTTAACAAAAGAACGAAGGTCAATGCAGGAAATCAAGAATATAAGAGGAATTGGTCAGCAGTGGTGGAGCATCGAAATCTTGGAGTACAGTATGATGCTTGGAAATACTTGGCCCTGGTCTCCGAGATGCCGGCCGGTTGCGTGAAAAAAGTGTAACCGTAATTTAACCGTCCGTATTCTTTATCTGATAACAGCCTTATCGCACCATGACGTTCCCCCACCATCGGCTTCTACCTATTGGATCTAGGCAGTGTGCATTCATTCCTGATCATATGAGATGCTTCTATACCCTCATAGGGCTTAACGTGCAGGCTGCGTCTAGATCTCTTTTTGACTTTCGACCTAGATTGTGGCTGTTACAGTAGACCAAAGTTTGTTTTGTCAAACACGTTGGTTCAAGCGATCAGCAGAAGACAAAGGAGAGAAAGGGAGAAAGCTGTCGCACAGGAAATCGAGGGGAAGTTTCTCGAGCTAGACATTGTCTCGCCATTTCTCAGGGAGAGGAAAAAGCAAAACCATTCTTGACTTGACAACTTGCGAATATCACGCAAGGGACACGACGATTTAGATCACATCTACTTCAGCTTCTTCTACTCATTACAAGTCGCATACTAACTAAAGATACCCTCAATCATGGCATCCAAATCTTTCGAATGGCGGCCGGCAAAGCTGCTCCAGGACTATAACATAGGCCAGGACTTTGCGCTGCTCATTCTAAACCAGCCGTTGAAGAACGGCGTCAATTTGCGCAAGCTCTGGAAGAACTGTACGTAGCTTGACATGCTGCTCTTGCAGTCTCAGTGCCTAACGCCTATTTCACAGCTTCTGTGAGAGTAGCCGCAGATGGTGGAGCGAATCGTCTACACAAGCTGTCGTCTTTCCACGGAAAATACGTACGTTGCGATACTGCTCGTGGATGATAATATTAAATGGTTTGCTAATCTTACAGTCTAACCTTCAACTCATCATTGGCGACCTCGATTCCCTCACCCCACAAGTCCGCGATTTCTACTCGTCGCAACCCTCCCCTGCGACAGTCATCCACGACGCTGACCAAGAGTCGACCGACTTTGCAAAGGCTATCAACTGGATTCGCAGAGAATACCCCGAAGGTATCGATATTGTCGCACTTGGAGGTATCGGAGGCCGTGTCGACCAGGGTCTTTCTCAGCTTCACCATTTGTACCTCTTCCAAAACGACCCCGACTATGCGACCGGTCGATTGTTTCTTCTTTCTGGCTCAAGTTTGACATTCCTGCTCAAGGCTGGTAGTCATCAGATCCAGGTTCGGGAGGAGGGTGAGGAAGATGCTTTCGGCAAGCATGTTGGTATTATCCCTCTGAAAGAGGCTGCCAACATCACAACAAAGGGCTTCGAGTGGGACGTCGAGAACTGGCATACTGAGATCGGTGGCAAGCTGAGCACTAGCAATCATATCCTGCCCGAGTCCCAGGTCGTGTCAGTGACGACGGACAAGGATGTACTATTCACGGTAGCACTCAAAGAAGGCGACGGCGATGACGAATAGCATAGTGCTTCAGCAAAGAACATGTTGACTTGGCGTGGTATGATACAAGCAAAAAGACAACACAAGACACTCAAAAACTCCATGCGCCGCGCTGATACCCCTAAGCGTACATTCCTGTGACATTTCTCTTCCAAATACTCGAAGCCCGGTTCGGGTTCTTTTCTACCGCAAGAAATGTAGCACCAGCCAACAAAACAGGAAGAATATCAAGACGCCCGCAAAGAAGATCCATTTGTCCTCCTTTGCACGTCGCTCTACCATACGGATCGTATCGCCGCTTACGCCAAGGGTGTTGGCAACGTTGTAGAGTCGCTTCTGTGTGCTTTTGAGCATCTCCCGTTGTTGGCCTAGATCGCCCAGTACAGCCTGTCCGCGCGCAATATAGTCATCTAGCGCTTGGTTCGTGTTTGCGAAGAAGTTCTGCTCCCTAAATGCATGGGCCTCGCGCTGCTCATCTGGCGAGCCCGTTGTCAAGGCGCTGGCTTGAGGTGGGTGTCGAGGCTGGAACGCAGAGTGCGTGTTTGTTGTTGTGGCGTTTGCATAAGGGTTCTCGGGTGTGGCATTATACGGTCTTCGGCCTAGAAGTTCTGTGCGATTTGCCTGGTGTTGAGCATCATCGCGAACTTTCTTCAGCGAATCGACTTGGGTTCGAAAGTCGGAGAGATCTTCGCGGAACCTCTTTACTCTCTCGAAGCCCTCTTCTTGCTTCTTGGGGACGATCTCCTGACGGGCGAGGGCTTGGTATTCATCGAGGGTCTTGGTGAAGGAAGCGATTGAGGCGGACACGTTGCCAATTTCGGAGGGAGATGCTTGAGGTTTACTATTGAGGTTGGAGAGCTCTGCGCGGAGAGACTTGCTTTGCCGCAAGGCGGAGTTGTAGGCGATATTCTACAATGAGTAGTCAGCGTATGTATTCTTGAATACTTGTTCGATCTAGCTTACCATGGTGACGGGCTTGAGGGAAGAAGCTTGTGGTTGTCGAGCAATGCAACGACAACTTTCATCATGATTTCTAGGAGTTCAGATACATGATAAGGCCAGATCTCGCGGAACGGATTAATGACACACCGTCTAAGACAGTCCAAAGCAGGCTACCCTGCATCTTTTGAACATCCGAAGTAAGGGGGCGACATTTTGATCAGAAAGTCTTCCGATGCCGATATTTTTTGTATCTTTCTGATATTGTGTCGTCTGATATAATTTCTTCACGATAAACTCTATGCCCATAAGCTCTCGTTGTTCCACAGCAGGAATGCATCGCCGTACATTTAAAGTTAGCCACAACCTTGATTCTAAAATGGCACAGTTTTGCATAGATGCTAAATGTTTTAGGTAAATAAGAATGTGGAAACAATGATGACTTCTTCTATTTTGGTTACAAGGCATGTTCTTCTGCCTAAGCTAAGCCTGGGGACAGTTCAATTCTCTCAGTCCAATTCGTTGGCCTTCCCATTGTGACAATCGCTTTTCTTTTGGCCAGGTTCATATTAATGGTGAAGAGTGTTGCCTTGCCATTTCCGGGCGAGAATTGATCGCGGTTGATTGCTGTTGGATAACCTTGCTCATCCTTGAAGAAGTCAAAGAATGAAGAATGGTCGATGGTTGAAGTCACCAGTCTCTCATCGAGAAGCTGGGCGATGCGCTTGATGCGGTCTGTGGAATCGGGTATCCAGCCGGGCTCATCTACGCCGGGATGGTCAAGTAGTAGATGGTTCGTGTGAATAAGTGTTCCGTTACCGTCAAAGTTGATCTCTTTGATCCCTATGCTGGTGCATTCCAAGCCTATAGCTTCAGATGGATCTGACACGAGAATATGACCACTTCCTGCCGTGCCCACTTCATACAGCTTCTCAGCTGCTTCGCGCGCCGAATGGGATTCCAAAGCTGTTCGTAGGGCGAGATGGATGGGAATTTTGGTGTTATCAACACCCCGAGCTCGGATAGCGTTTAGACAAGTTCCTACACCAGAGGAGTTGATACCAATCTTGCCAATTACACCTCCTTCAGTCACCATGGAGATATCAGGTAAATCTGTTCCAAGCTGAGAGATATGACAGACGAACAGATTAGGTGCTTGTTCAGGCTGCCAGTCCCAGTTCTGCGCAAGGAGAACCTCCCCGTTAGGCTGACGATATGCAGCACTCGTGCAGCCATCGATCTGGATAGGTGCACTCGGGACTCGAGTATACAAGCCGAATGTGATTTCTGTTCGAACGTTGAGAGCGACTATATCAACTAGCTCGAAGCCAGCGCCGTCCGCTAAGCCTTGAAGCTCCTCGACATAGCGTGGGAATAGTTTTTGCAGAGGCTGAATGTATTGTTGAGCCTCTTGGCGTACTGCTTCCCAGTTCATGGCGCATGATTCTTGGAACAGATCTTTGTAAAAGGCGATAGATCCTACAACCCTGTCTTTTGCAGCTGTGCCATGTTGATGGCCAATCTGTATTTGAATCGTAAGTTAGTCCTAAAGATTGGATCATGGCTTTCGTAGAATGGAGTTTCCTTACCTCATAGGCCGTGCCTGAGCAGTGGACTTCTAGCATGATGAGTTGTTTATAGAGGATGAATTGATAGTGCCGGAGTCAGAAGTGAGCCCGGTCCCTTACCCCAACATGAGGATTATATACGCATCAATACCGCGGTTCCAATCAAGAGTGGGGGTTAGCTCAGGTAACACTACAGATATCCCGGTGAACCTTTGACATATTCAATGGCTCTTTCTAGCACAGCATTGCACATGCAGTTGACGTGATCATCGTGATTTTGTAAGCCTGGCCTTTTGATACCTGTTTTAGTGTACCCCCTGGATGCACCGCAACGTAATCGAACTCATTGATTGCATACCAGAAGTCTGGTAGCAAACTGATTTCCAAGTCTTCGCAATATGTAATATTATAGAATGTCCTAACATTTGATGCCAGCTTCAGAGTTCGGAGGGTTATAGCCGGTTTGGCTCGGCCGAGTCTGCCGATAATAGTTACTTGGGTGGACACCACAAAAGGTAATGATAAATCATGATTGGAGGTCTCATGAACCTCTTATTAAACCCGGTATCCATCTCCGTCGTGTAGCTTCGGATGCGACCCGACTTCAAAAATATCCAAACCTGTAAATCTCAGATCCAACGATACCCAGCTTCCTCTATTGGACTTATCGAAGTTTCAAGACACACAATCAAGATGGGAGACTTGCCACATTTGAGTGATCGTATCGGAAGCTTCAGCTTATCATCTATTCACCCGGCTGACCCAGCTTACACTCCGCTTCTCTATCGGCTCCGCGAAGAAACCTTGCAGAACCGAACAACCCAAGTCAGACATGGCTCATATCTCAGACGGTTTACTCGAGATAATTCTTTCAACATAGCTGAAGCTATCAAGGAAAACTACGGGATTGATCTCAGCAATTTCATGCGCCGATATGGATTGACCGGCTGTGTTGTTGTTCAGAATGGAGCCATAAAACTTGAAGAATACAGGCACGGAAACTCTCAAGCATCTCGTAACGATGTCCAATCAGTCACAAAATCTTTCGTCGCAACAGCTCTCGCCATTGCGCAACAAGAAGGAAAACTATCTGTCAACGACCCAGTATCTCGCCATGTCGAAGAGCTGAAAGGAACTGCTTGGGCAGACGTGCCACTTCTTGCTCTATCCAGTATGTCTTCAGGGGTAGTTGAACCATCCGAAGAAGAGCGTCCCGCGGATGTACCCAATCCCATGTATGCCACTGAGCTTTATCCCCAAACGGATCCCGAAGCTGTCATCAACTGGCTCAAGACCTCAAGGAAAGTGGCCGAGCCTTGGGAAGAGTTTCACTACTACAACCCGAACTATTACGTGCTGTCGACAGCGATCTCACGTGCAACTGGAGAGCCTCTGAATGAATATATTTCGCGCACGATATGGGATCCTGCTGGAATGCAATACGATGGGTATATACGAACAACAGGCGCAGGACACGTGGATGGACATGGAGGCCTCTCGATAACTTTGACAGACATGGCACGATTTGGATGTTTTATTCTTGAAACTTTCAAAGATGGTGGAAAAGGCCCTAATGTGCCACCCGGTTGGTTCCAAGACATCTCTGATGCCAAGAACAGTGTCGGAGCCAGGGCTCTTCAACCGGATAATTTTGTCTCCAACTTTGGCTATGAAAGTGGTTGGTGGACGACAGGCAGGGGGGACAAGGAGTATAAAATGGGAGACGATGGTGCGTTTGCGGCGATTGGTATGTATGGCCAGTCTATTTACATAGTCCCAAAGTTGGACGCCGTGATCGCTATTCAATCTGGTTACCCAGAGCATGAGTTGGACTTGTTTACAAAAAACGCAGAGCTGGCGACTGCGATACTTAAGGCACTGAGGGAACGGTGATGTGTTATAAAGTTAGATAAAACTAAGTTTATTCTATTAAAGCATTCCACATTTTGCCTATAGTATATTGCCTCTTAGATATCATAAGGTTTACGTTCTATAACAGTAGCCTATCAGGGATTGGGCAGCTTGGCATAGTATCGTGACTGTTCTATTTTTACTTTAGTATTAAGGACTGGCTCCTTAGCTATAACTAAA
>JABEEJ010000939.1:0-34671 GCA_013363135.1 Fusarium brevicatenulatum
CGTCCATGATGCACATGCACGAGGGTTCGTTCCTCTCTGTAAGGCAGGGAAAAGGGTCCATGGGTAGGCGAAGTCTTCCTTGTCAGCTGAGGGTCTAGACTCTAGTATGCATTGACGCAATGCAGGGCACTTTGTTAGGAACCCCTCTTTGGCATCATTTGTCATGAATAGGCTGCCTATCTTGGACGACGCGTTGACGCGATGTTATTCGCTATAGCTGTCAGCTTGCTGGTTAGCTAGTCGCTGTCTTGGAATCCATACCTCGGCTAGCAAGCGAATGTCTATCATCTCCTTAGTTAGGAATGTGGTCAGAGGATTGTCAGTTTTGTGCTGACTGTGATGTCCAGACTATGAGGGAATAAATCTGTATTGCATCAAAGCGCAACATCAAAGGAATTCGTCATAATGGAATCAATCCAAAAGACGAATTATGCATCCTCAAGGACCGCCAGTTTCGGCGAAGAAATGAGAGACATGGCATTTGCCACTTGAGTTGGAGCTGACGATCGTCGAATCAGTGTCGATTTTTGGAGGGCCCCGATTCTGTGTATATCGGGCTATGCTAGCCGCGTATTTCCCCATCAGATTGATTATAATTATGAAACTCAATGCCAAGCGCGCCGTTGACGTTGTTCGGTCCTCTCTAGCCCGACGTCAAAACGAGGGTATCAAAAGTTTCAAGACCAGTTCCAGACACACAAACAGACCCTTTGACAGACTATTTGATAAAACAAAGTTTGAAGTGTCCGGAGTATTCCTCGTACAATTTCTGCGGGCGGTAATTAGTTTAGACGCCCGGCTCATCTCCAATAGTCTGCGGTTTTGCTCCGTAGCGCCCTCTGGTGAGTCGAAACCTCGAGCTTCCCAAGCCAGAATCCATGGGGTGGACCAGGCGGACAGGTTCCGCTGGCAGAATTGCCTTGCAGCTTGAGGTATTTTGCCCTGCCTTGGAGTCGAAACTGTTTTAGCTCAAACAAGACGTCTTTCATCGCGTCAAGCTCAACCCTTGTGGGCTCTTTGATGGCGGCAGACCTATGCCGACAGGGCATGATCGCCATACACCATGCTGTGTGAAAGACGAGTGCCGAAGAGGGGACGCCCGCACGTATTTGTGCAGGGGAGGCCGGTCCGATACGATCATGCACTTTGTAATGCAACGCCAGTTCTCGATAGTCTCGTAGCATGGGGTTGCTACTCTCGTTAGAGGCTGAGCCGACCCATACCTGGACCCTAGTGGACTTTCCATCCACCCAGATGTCTATGTCCAGGTAGTCAGTCTCCTGCTCCTGCTCCCTTTGGGAAACGGAAAATTCCGTCGGATCCCGTTTCTGAGGGGGAGAGATAGCTAGCTCTCGAACGGGCCGTGGGTGCACGCGGGCCTCGTCATCAAAGAAACTGAACCCCTTATCGCCCGAGTTTAGCAGTTCCTCAGCATCTATTTCGCCGGCAGTATAGGCATCGCCCTCGTAAGCATCCTGCTCGAACTCGAGCCGGAAGTGACGGAGGCCGGCCAAGACGCTGGGACCCCGCCGAGATGACAGGTCAAAAAGCGCACGCTCCTGCGCAGAGAGGAGTTTTAGGAAGGAAATCAGTCTATTGATCAGCGGGCCACTCGAGCGTCGCGGAATATGTGTCAGCGTTAGTGAGGTGATGCGTGGGTTCATATCAGGGACAAATGGCTCGGGGAAGGCCATGTCAGCCCGCGGCAGTAGTATGTTCTCAGCGATGTGCAGACAAGCCATGCTGGAGAATCCCTCAAGTTCCAATGTGGGAATTTGAGTCACTACTGAATGGTGCAGCTTGACCACCTGCAAGTTGGACGACAGCACGGGCCGTAGTGTATGTGTAGCATAAAAGCCATAGAGTTTAGCCGCCTTAGGCCACCACACTGCGGCCATAGTCCCTTTCAGAGGCGGAACCAGCATCATCGAGTCGCAGCTAAACTGCTCGAGGCGTCCACGGCACAGCGTAAGTAGCTTCATGACGCCGAGGGCTGAGACCCCATTGCCAGAGAGGTTGAGATGCGTAAGCCCTTGCGAAGCTTGAAAGCTCGCTGGTGGGAAATAGGGGTCCTCGCCTAGGAGGCCCCGGCAAACGGCGTCCACCGCATCTGATTTGACGGGGAACTTCCCGTCCAGTCGTTTAGATGCACATTCTTGGGGCAATGTGTCGTGAAGATCATACAACGGCGCGTCGACAAAATGTCTGTTTGGGTGACTGAAAGAGGCACTCCATTCAGACTCAACAATGCGAGTCCAGGTCCCAAAGTCAGGGGTTGTGCATCCGAATTCCAGCTTACCCTCGACATCAAAGTTGGTATCCGGGGTAAGGTCGGATGGACGCAAACAATGAGCCGCGATACTATCGAGCGCCTTGTCTGTTAGCTTGTTGTCACTCAAGTCCAAGCTCCATAGACGAGTTCCAAATCGAGCGGTTAGATTCTCAACGGTGGTGTCGTCGACCTCCTTGCCTTGGATTTTCAGGACACGTAATTCAGGGAGCACATCGTCTTGGAACAAGGGACGGAGTGATACCGAAGTATACGATAAATCTAGATAGACAATTCCGCGAAGGGTGTTGGTGAACTTGTTTGATAGTGACACGGGGCAACCGGCCATGCTGAGGAGTTGAAGCTGATGTCCGACCTCTGCGAAGGATTCAGAAGGGTCAAGATCTTCATGGCCATCAATGAGAATACAGATCAGGTTTGGTAAGAACTTGAGTGCATTCTTCAAGCTCGTATTGAGGTTGGGACCCATGCTAAGAGAATATGTGCCCCTGATGGAGCGAGCATCAAAAACTCGAACAAGGCTCAACGTCTCGGATCTCACCCGACTGACGCCGTTGAAGACAGAGTTCATCAACCAATCCAAATCTGATGAAACTAATCAGTTCCTGTTGTGAGGACAAGAGACTAGGGCATTGTTCAGTTCGTGGCTCACCATACTCTGCTTCATCAAGGCCGGTAACAATGTCTGAGCGTGGGATACGACTCCATATGCGTGGGGCAAAAACGTCCCAGTAACGGCGATTCACGCCGCACAATGCCGGGTAGTCTTTGGGAGAGACGTAAGGAGCCACTAGGGGCAGCCAGTCGGGAGAGATGGCATCTTGGTAAGATGGAAGCGAAGCCATCGCGAGATTGCTAAGTCAGCCAGGGCCAGCATCGAGACAAGCAGGCTCCGGGATCCCCGGGGTTTGCGTCGGTCGAGATAATCCGGGCTTCACACTTGTATGATCATGTGCATACAGTAAGAGAGAGATAGATAGAGAGAGAGGGACGGGAATATAGAGTGGTGACGCTCCGTTCCTCAGCTGGTTACTAGCAGTGAGTGCATGTGCATGCAGTGGCAGGGCAGGCAGTGGAGATTGATGATATGACATTATTCAGACGGCAATACTCCGCGAATTTGTCATTGGTTGTGGCACAGCAGCCAATGCCAAGCGCACAGGCCTCTTTGTGAGAGCCTTAGAGCCTCTCTAGCCTCTGCAGGCAGTGGAGGAGCCTGTTTTAACGGCTTATGCCAAGATCGGAGCTAAGTTACAGGGGGTCGATCAGGTACGTGGCGCACTGTATCAATTCCGTCGCTAGAACTGTAGGGCTTCCCGTCCGTCAGGTCCATTCGTCATCAGTGACCTTCAGAGCTGAATTAAGATTTCGACTTTGAGCTACAGAGGGTCTGTTATCCTTGAACAGCTGTCAAGACTGCAGTTGATCCCAATGTAACCCTGCGAGATTGATTAACAGGTGATTCCGCGGAAAAACAGAGCTGTCACTGTAACTTCTCACAACTCAACAGATTGGACCATCACCTCTCGCATTGCATTACATTACATTACAGTGCAATGCAGTATCCGACGGCAGGCATTCCATCTTACCTGATAATATCCCCACAAAATACCATGCAGGTCATGGCCCTGTCCCTGTCCCTGTCTCGCCTAGCAGACTTACCAACCAATTCGACGCATTCTTTCCCCGCGATCTATCACATCTCTCAAATCCAGTACAGGCGCGCAAATGCTTGTGATACGTTCACCCGACGGGGGGAGACTCCGCCTGTAGATTACTGTGTGTAGGCCTTGTCTATACGTATTACGGTACTTACTGCTCTATAGGCCAAGGTAATCGACCTATGCAATCTAATGCACGGAATAGCATGTCCCCCCCATACATACCAAGATCATGTTCGTTTCTTTCTTTTTTCGCTTCTCTTTTTGTATTTACGTACAGTAGCCTTCTAATCTCTTGCGTCATCATCACCGCTGTACTCCATCATTTTATGCTGTACCATTGCACAACCACCTCTGTTTGCATTCCTGTGACCACAGTCTCAGAAGCAAAGAGAACCACCAACTCAACCATTACTCATTCATTGCCTTGTTCGTGCAGCCCATGTTCGCGTATTGCTGATTCTTGGGTACAGAACCCGGCGTCGATCACGGGCTTCACATCTTACACCCGAAATCGCTCTTCAGCTTGACAAGGCCTGTTTTTCTGATTATCTGATCTACATTGCATTCTCCATTTTGGCTGCAACCTCGTTTAGATAAGTAAACCGGTTGCCGGGAACGAACCATGCAACGATCATAGGTTCGTTCCCAAAGTATATTCCCTCACACCCAATCGTTACAGGTAGACAGCCAAACACGAAATAGCCTCCACCAGTCCGTTCAAACTCTGTTTTCCTCTGACAAGTGCCGGCCCAGGGCGCAAAAAGAGACTTTCAGGGGTTCTTGGGGCTTTACGTGCGACTAAGAACTGCACTGTAGATGAATTACTGTGTTGGGGAACCTCTGTGGAGCCCCGCCAATCTCATCAGCGAAGCCATTCCCGTAACTCAATAGCCCTGACCCTAGTCTCCGCGCCGGCCTTGTGGCTAAACCGGTCTTTGCTCTACTTCCCTTATTCCCGTCTACGTCCTCTGCGATAGACGTAATGCTCTCTGTCGGCCTCTTTGTCCAAGGGCATCACGGGGTCTAGCAGATGAATGGTGACATTAGCTCATATAACTTGTCATTTTTTTATTTTATTTTTCAACTGGGGGCTAAATACGGCGTTGTGATGGAGTCGAGTGCTGTCCATACTCTATTAGATAACAGAAAAGGTCCATATCTTTAAGGTCTACGGAGATCGCGGGCGTTTTGTTCCTGTCTCTCCTGTTCCTGAGCCTCCCTGAATCGAATCTATCGTGTCATGTTCCAGTAGTTTCTCGTCCCCTCCCATGATCCATCTCGCGTTGCACATCGGCGTCTCATCTCAGCTCATTCCAGGCACAAACGTCGCCTCAACGCCTCAAATCCCACGGGAAAGGGTCTGTGCAACCGTACTGAACCCGTGGGAATCCTTATCCGAGCTGCAAAACACACACGGCACGAGAAAGAAGGGTCCAAGGTTTATGTGTCAGCCTTTATCTCAGCCACGGGCTGCTATCCACTGACATCGTATGTAGTGAATCATCATCTGGGCTACGACCACTGGACTCTCGAGATGATGGAGACACCCTGACACCCCATGCAAGTGACCCCTAAACGCCTCAGTCAGTATTGGAGATCTCCTTCCCCTTGTCGGCACGGACTCGATCATGTTCAGCCTCATACAATGATCGACATTGCTATATCAGATCATATCATGGTCCCCTGTCTCTGTACGAAATGTGAATGTGTGCATGCCATCATAATTCCCCAATTCTTTCTCATCCCTACGCGTCTCGTCACAAAACCTAGTTGCACCTACACGGCAATTCTCACTAAAGACATCCATTGGCCATAAACTGCCTGACCCAAGCCGCGATGGATGAAACTGGCTGCATACCTCTCCCTGAAGAAGAGCTTTCCCTCCCTCACTAATTTTATGTATTGGAACTATTTATGCGACCCTCCTTATGCTAAACAACCCCTTTGACACTCGGAAACTCTAATATTTTCTCCTTGAGGGTGTTGTTCTCTTCCGATGGTTTGCCCGTACGTGTTTGCATTATCTCCTCTAGTAGAGTCTTCCTCTCCACCACGGCCCGCGTAGTCTACAATAGCCCCCGGTCGAGTCCAAGAGACCTCTTTTCCAAATGAGGAAATACCTGTATCCGCTGTTTTTTTGTTGGACTAACGTTGTATGGTAATCTACTCCGCTGCGGATCGTGTCCAATGGCCTTTGCCGCTTACATGTCGTTGATCTTAGCATTCCTCGAGTCGGGAGGCAAAGACGGTTGACATTCCCTCAACTAATATTGCAAATCAGAAACCGTTTGACATGTGTCTTTGTTACACCCGCAGTCCAAATCTTAATATTATTAGATCCAGACTCCAAAAGAAATGTCTCTGGCCGGACCTAAAAGCTCCAATCACATCATCGGTCTCCCGTCTCAGCCACTACCGTTTGAGCCTCCTGTTAGCTCAGAAATATCATATATCACATCCGACGTCCATCGGAGTGCCCGCCGAGACCCCCAGAGGAACACACCACACCATATGCCTTGTCGACCCGTCTTTTCTGCCTTTTTCATGTATGTACAGCACATCGAATCTGCCAGACCCAGAGCAGCGGGTGCTGCTACGCCGTATCTTGCCATCTCATCCCAATCTAGCAGAAGCAATGAGCCTGTGCATGTGCCTTGTCTATGCTAGGACTAGGGTGCCAGGGTGACTCGCGGATCGGCAGCCTGTCCTACCCCGAGATCTGAGACATTATGGAGCTGTCTATCGGAAGCCAAAGCATCCATCCCAACCTACCCATCCAACTGTCTCTTTCGCTCAACTGCTCACTCGCTCTGCCTCTCCGTGAAATGCTCCAATTCCGCTCTCGCTCTGCGCTCGGGCCAAGACGTCCCGGAAACTCTAAAGCCTGCCGAAGCTGAAGTTTTCTCTGTCGGATGCTGACCTTGTCATATCTGATATCTTTTGGTATCCTACTTTTCTGGGTATAGGCCACCTGAAAGCCTGCTTCTAAACACAAACTACATATCTCCAAGCCAATCAATCGACACGTGAATGCCTTTCATCCTTGCCCTGCACTATGCAATGCAATCTCCAGCTTTGTCTGTCTTGTCTCTCCACGAACAGGCACCACTATGGCTAGGCCAGGTCAGCCATGTTCCCAGCGCCGCCAGCTGAAAAAAGAAAATCTGCTAGTCGATATGTCACTTGGAGATCATTATGGGGAAAGTCATGACGAAGGTGTTCATTTGATAGTTAAAATTTCTTGTTTCATTATTTGCTGCTCCAATCCTATGTCCGCCACCATATTGTCCCAGCCATTCTTTGTCCAGAATGTGAAGGGTAATAGAAGAGAAAAGAATAGCTAAACCAAAAAAGTAAAGTAAGAACGAATTCGACAAGATTCCTCAACACCGAGTAGTAGTAGTAAAAGAACAAAGTAAAGTAGAAAGCCTCCGCCCAAGAGTAGTAGAACGCCCTTGCACCTTTGAAGTGGACCTGGTTGTGTGATAACAACTCCATCATGCAAATGCCACCCAAGTAACAGTAACAGTAACAGTAAAAGTAAAGTAGTCAAGTCAAGTCAAGTCAGGTAATCCTTTTCCGCGTCTTCTTCTTCAGACATAGTAATCGTACAGACCATTACACCCTCGTGTCTCCTGCAATTTCGTTTGCTTTCCAAAAGAGCTCTCATGCCTGAGTCTCTAATGCAGCGGCGTCGACCATATGACGGTCTGGCTGCAGAAATGCTGCAATTCCTTTCTTTTTCCAGCTCCGCCTTTTCCGTATATGATGATAGTGTGTAGATGCGAATGTGAGTGGACGAGACAGACAAAGTATGTAAGTAGGTTTTGGGTATGTGTGTGTGTATCGCCCCAATCAAGTTGAGCGCGGGTCTTGGTCTTGGGTCTTGTTCTGCGTGTCTCATATAAGTGGCGCCCTTTTTGGGACTCGACTCTTCCCTGTTCTCGTTATTCCACCAGTGGCGACTGACGGAGTTCTCAAGTAAGGTACCCGAGCCAAGATATGTCCATCAGTAAAAGCAAAAGTAGGTAATGCCAAGCAGTCAATGACAGTTTAGTATTCTGAGCCCCGCTTCTCAGCAATCTTGGACTTTGAGGGAGCTCTTCGCTTCCTGCTTCGCTCCTCTTGCTCAATGACAGGGACTGCAGCAGGGATAAACTCAACTCCGCGGTTGCGGCTGTTGGGTCGTGCGTGTAGCTTGCGGTGGTTGTTGAGGTTATCTTGGCGGTTGAACTGGTCCTTTCCACAGAACTCGCATGAGAAACGGTTAGGTCCTTCACCGTGGAAACTGCTTTTTTGTTAGTGAAAATGTTCATTTTTTTTATGAATCTCAATAAATACTCACGTTTGCTTGTGACGCTTGAGATGCTCGTTGCGTCGGAAGGCCTTGTGGCAACCAGGGTAGTCACACTTGCACATGGCTCGTCGAACAACGTCAACTTGAGCAGAATCAGGCTTCATCGATCGCTTCCTTGATGATCGAATCTGAGCTCGCTGAAGCTCAGCACTCTTCTGTTGGATCTCATGCACCATCAACTTCCTTTGAGCACGCATGCGGTTGGGGGAGTTGGGGTCATGAAGGTGGTAACCAAGAGGTGACTGAGAGTGGCGGTCCATATCAAAAGCGTCAAAGTCACCTGAGAGCTGTCTGTTGGGGAAGAATGAGATGGGGCTATCGTTAGCACAAGACCATGATGAGCCGGTCTCGGCAGCCTCAGAGCCAGAGATACTTTGGGTGGGTGTCATCATGAAAGAGGCGGGACCCATTGAAGCGTCAGGAGAATACGAGTACATGCCAAAGGAGTTTGATGGTGTTAATGAGCCCATTGATCCGTGATGTGCCATGTTCATGTCCATCATGTGCTCATACTCGAAGCCGAGCTGCTCTCGCTTCATGGGAGTGTTGGGGAGAGAGTCGGAGAATGAGATGTGCTCAGGCTCAGGCTTGACAGGGCCAAACATGAACTTGCCCATTGCTGATGAGGGAGGGGTCATCTCTGCCCCACGGTGGGAGACAGCGTTGTATGGACCATCAAAGTCCATGTTGCCGAATTCATGAGGTGTTGATCGTCGAGATGTAGGAGTGAATGGGTCGTAGGCTGATGAGGCGGAGGAGAAGCTGGTGGTGGTGGAAGGGCAGGACATGGGCTGACTGCAGAGGCTGAAGGAGTCGTCCATGTCGAACCGGTAATCCGACTCGAACTGCATCTTGAATATATGAGAGCAAGGAGTGTTAAAGAGAGAATAGATGGGGAAGGGATGAGATGTATGTGAAGATGTCTTGAGTTGACCTTGAATGAAGGGTGGAAGTGTTCAAGGTTGGTCTCAAAAGACTGTGAAGAACAATCAAGAGTTGAGTGAAGTTGTTCAGTTGTCTGGTGAGTGAGTCTGATCGGGAATGTTTTTTCATCTTTCGAGGACGGACGCCCTTGAAGATATAGAGATGAGGTGGAATGAGGTACGCAGCATCGAGCTGCGGGTCCTGAGACAGTCAAGCTGTTAACTCAACCACCCGTAGATCCTTGAACACAGCCGGTGCAGCTAGTAGGGAACCCGCGAGACAGAGCTATGATCCAATACCCCCAGGGCAAGAATGCGAACAAGGGTCAAGAGAACTCGAGCAGCTCAGATCGAGATCGCTGCTCTGAAGAGGAACAGGTGCAGGTAGGGCGACGGGAGAGGCGTGATAGATCCACAGTTGAGCGAGTGAGTGGGTTTATTGCTCGCATAGAGTGAGTGCAATGTTTAGGATGAAGTTGTGTCAGTTATGATCAAGAGTCCCTGGGGATGTTTCGCTGGGCCCTCAACGCCCTCAGCTGGCCTAGTTGCCGACTAGTTGCCGACTAGCTATTACAGCAGCAAGAGAAGAGAGAAAGGGACCAATACAGACTTGGAACTTGATCCGAGAAGTTGAGTTTAAGAGAGTGAGAGAAGAAGAAATACTACACTGCCATCGAGTAATGCAGGACTCGGAGAATAGGGACAAAGTGAAGAACCAGAACAAAGGCACGTATAATGGCAGTCGAGAATATGCTTGAACCAAGGGTCGGCATATGGGGGGTGCGGTATAGACTAGGATGGGTGGGTGTGAGGTTAGACCACGTCCCTGACTCTGGGGCGGTTCCTCGCTCGAAGCCACAGCTTTATAGACACCCCTGCAGCCGCCGAACCATGACCATGTTGCGGATCCCAGGGAAAAGAAAAAAAAAGGGTGTGGGTGTGTGATGCATCGACTCCAACTCTCAGTCTCTCATTACCTGAAAAGACTCGAGGCGAAGTTGGGTGAGTGACTACTACTATAGTATATCGGACCCTGCATGAGGTGCATGAACATAACCCCCGGGGTGAGGAAAAGGTGTCACTGACTGGACTGACTGACGCCAGCCCTCCATGTCCATGTCCATGTCCATGTCCATGTCAATCTCCATAATCTATCCATCTCGCACATGTGCCACAGGACAGGGCCTACCTGTCAATGTCAATGTCGAGATGAGTATGGGTAAGCCACGCCCAGAGCGTGGGAGACCTCTCTGAGGTAATTGTGTGGGTGCCCCAGATCTAGTGTAAGGATGTACGGATGTAAGTACGTATCCATCCATATCGTCTCGTCTCGGTCGGTCTCTTCTCACTCAGGAAAAACTGTTAGCTTTCTTGCCTCCGACAGTTATGGATATCATCACTAGGAATGATCGGGGCCTGGAATGGGAGAGAGTGGAAATGTCGCTCAGAAAGGCCGCCAAGTGAGACAGTGTCGCGTCGAGGGGACCCAAGCCAAGACCATCAGAAGGTTCATGTTCCTGAGCGTGCCTGGATGTGTTACCTCTTGGGCGAAACATGCCCCATCCGAAAGGTCTTTTTGGTTTCCCCATATCTCGACTCCCTTGAGACTGAGCATACAGTAGTGTCGAGACAAGTGAGTTCAAGACAAGACAAGACAAGACAAGAGAGCGGAACGATTAGTGGGATGGATATCTCTCACTCCAAGAGTCAAAGTGAAGATGTGGGTCGGCAGGAGAGAAGGTTTAGCAAAGGAGTAGACTCAGTAGAGTGATTGAAAGGTAATCTGGCCCTATTCGTGAGTAGCAATCACAGGCGTGGTGCAGGTCTCACCCAAAACGAAAGGGACCTGCGGGTGTTCCTGGCGATGGATGGGGCATTCACTGCAAGAACACGGGAACTGTGTGCTCGTATCCGCACATTACGGATAGAGTTGAGTGCATAGAGTGCATGAGTGAGTGTAAGGAGTAGGAGTAGGAGTAGGTCGAGTAGAGTTTCTTCGTGGACCCTGATCCGATAAACGTCTCAGAGTGTTGGTTTTTTTCGGCTGATGCTGCTGACTCTGCAAACCAACAACATGGCCTGCCTGGTCATACATTACAGTAGGAGACCTCCGTCAGAGGAGGGCTCCTTGTGATGTCATTGGACGGGAAGAAGAAGAAGAAGCTCTGTTGGCCCTGCACATCCATCCATCCATCCATCCATCCACTCCAACCATCGGAAGGTCTGCTGCGGATGCAACACCAACTGCACTGTACAGTACAGTAGAGCTGCAGACTGCAGAGTCGCATTGCAGCTTTGCAAGGGTGGCATCGGCAATTGTTAAGGTGTAAAAGGTGCCGGGTGCTGGGTAACTCAGCCATGCCAGGCCAGACCAGACCCAAAGAAGAATGTAACGTCAGAGCGGCTAAACTCAAATCTCCATGGCATCATGGAAAAAAAAGGGCTCGAGTCTGACCTCGAGAAAATGGAGATATCGGATGGTAGCGGAGCAACCACGGTATCTATCCTTACAGATCATATGCATAGAATGCAAATTAAGTTCCTACTGACAGGTGAGCGTGGTCGTGGTCGTGGTCGTGGTCATGGTCATGGTCATGGTCATGGTCAGTCAACCTGGTTAGGACCCCTGCTTCGCCTATCGTAACAGGAAAGGAAATGCCTTGCCTGTCAAGTTTGTGCACTAAAACTACCTATTCTATTGTAGCCGCGCACGGTTCTCAATATGACAAAAGAGACAAGAGAGACTTGCCAAACTGACAGACACTGACAAGAGAAGAGAATGGAACAAAGGGCATCCGTCTCGCTTGCCAATGCCAGTGGTGATTGTATGTAATTGTGCCGAGAGGGGGACTCGGTTGACCCTGAGAACTGAACTGAACTGAGAAACAGGACCGAACTCACCTGAACTGACTCTATTGATAGAGTTGAAACTCCTTAAACAACTCCTTGGATCAAGGAGAAGACAATATAGCCAATAGTGCGAGGCTGCCCTCGAATTCTTCATCTCAATGTCTCCGAGTTTATTATCCGCCGTCGGGTATTGAATTATTCCTCCTTAGGATGGAGGGGTCAAGTCAAATCGAGTTGAGTAGACAGTAGACAGTAGACAGTAGACTCGAATAACCCCTCTCACTACTAAACTACCCCATCTTAGCTCTGCTTGGCTCATCAAGTCAAACCGAGGCGCACTATACTCTTGCTCCCTTAGTAGGCAGCCCCAGTAAAAACGCGACCTGAACGCGTTCCCAGGCGTGATAAGGGAAGCCTGGGACACTGAAGTCATAACAAAGGGAATGTCCTGGGAGACGGGTCAGTTAGTGCATCGCGCAACTGTCTGGTGCGAGCACTAACGCGAGGCTCGGGACGGTAGCTGCGGGGCCCGCGCCCACTTATCGCTCGCTCTGTACTCCGTAGGCACCTCAGATAAGAGCAGAGCGCGCAATGCCTTGAGCCAGTTGAGTTGGTGTCAGCTCTCAAAGCGTCCCTAGTGCCGGGCGATCTTCCCGGGGAGCGACCCAGCGATCCTCCCAAGAAATCAAATCTAGGAACAGAGAGGGGCACCACTCTCATCAGGGGACAGGGGCCTCTCAGTGGAGGGAGCCATTGGAGGGAGAGGCTGTTTGGCGCTGGCGCTGGTGCTGGCGTTGGCGCTGGTGTTCGTTCATAGATCTGACTTTTTTCTTCTTAGGTCTGTTCCCCACTGTAAATCAGTCCAGGTTAGACCTATCGGTGCGGTAGCATTACACGCCCCCCGTCTTGTAATGTAATGCACTCACACTCACATACATACACTGCTGAAGGCTGGTAAGACACCTGAGATGGGCTGGGCAGGGTTTTTTTCTTTCAGTTTGGTGATATATCGTTTTTTTTTTCTCTCGTTTCTTTCTGTTCTGCTCTCACTTTGGCAATTGTGCAGTAACTCACTCAGCCTAGGCACCTGGTTAGTCGAAATGGATGATGCGAGCCCGAGTTACTAACGCGATACGCAATACCTCGAATCCCTCGTCTGCTAACCGAACGGAAGATGCCAGAGTACCTCAGTACAGTACAAGAGGCACATAAGATTTCACCATCGTTGCCCTTGCAGTGTCTGAAGCGGCTGTAAGTTAAAGTCTCCGCCATGATGAGAAACAGAGTGTTCATCATCATTTCTACTATACATATGCATCCCGCATTAAAGAAACGGTGCAGTATTTATTGGACAGTGAACGAATAGTGTGTGCAGCTCGTAGCATCATCTCATCTCATCTCATCTCATCTCATTTACACCAATGTACAGGGCCAATTCAACTGCATACCCGACATCTGCAGTCCTTTCGTCATACGGCATCGTAAGTTACTTTTTTCGTCCTGTCTCTTTTGCCTGGCCCTGGCCCTGGCCCTGTCCTGCCCTATCCTGAGCTGAACTGGGCTGGTCATACCGACCAGCGTAGCATCTCATACGGGCCCCCGACGGGAATCCGAGTGTTCCCATGTTTCCTATCCACTTCTTCCCGTGCCTAGCCTCTGTCTAACTCTGGCCCAGGGCCAAGAGAGCGAGAGAGTCCTGAAAGAGGGGAGCACTTTAGGCATGCGTACCAGGTTTTCCCCTGCTTCCCGTCTCCGCTGACTCAAGAGCTGAAGAGTCGAGACCCGTGATCTGACTGACTGACTGACAAACAAAAGAGCTCCTCCTCAGCTTACACAGATGGGAATGGGATTATGGATCACGGAAGAGGCCCCTCCCCCCGCCGAGGAAAGGCCAAGCCCGTTATCCCAAAGGCAGATCCATCTCCGGCCCGGCTTTCCAGCGCCGTTGCTCCCGTAAAGTATACGAGCTCCCCAAAGTAAGAATTGCTATGTGCTGTGCCAAGGTGCTAGTATAGTAAAGGATTTTCGTACTGTCTCGTGTGATGATGATGAGAATGCTGAATTCCCCTCATGATAGACCGTGGAGCAGATCTGCTGTTCAAGCTTCTTCTTCATTTCTCATAATGGCATCATAGATTTATAAACTCATAGTCTCACCTGAGCTGCGGGCACGCTTCCGCAGGTTGTCCTACCAATCAGAGTCTTGAGTGTCATATCAAGCGCCACAAGTTCCAGCAGCTGTCGAGACCTTGTGTTGGGGCTCTTAAGTGATCTATCATAAAACGCTGCCCACTCTGGACACTCCATAGGGGATGGTCTAATCAAACAAAAAGTGGTCTCTTGCGCAGTAAAGTCCTTCTCCACGCACTCGTCGTCCCTCCTCCTCTGGGCTAGTGTCGCTGATGTACAGTGGGATTGCTTGGTTGGTAATGCCATATGCGAACACTACGAGGCCCAATTGGGTGCATCGAGTTCCCTTGTGTAGAGCTCTCTGCGGGCACCGGGCCCAGGAATTGCCGGATTGACTTGGGGACTATCACTATCACCAACTTATCAACCTGTCAACTCGCGTTGGCCGCATCCCTTGACTCCCGTATCGAGCAGACGATGTTACATCTGCTGCCCATTTGGTGTTTGTCTCCCTCTGTTTACGGTAATCATACGCTATTGTTCTTACTCTCCCTGGTTGGCAATCTATCTATCAGGCTAGTTATCAGACGATTGTAGCAGTATACCACGCACACTACTGTACCTCGATCCATAAGGAGAATAACGCTTCGTGTCTGCTGTAGCCATGTCAGGATTGCCTGCTGTGGCTATTATTGTGGCTTTTTGGAGGCTGCAACAGATTAATAACGCCAACATATTTTGTCAGTACTGAGAAATGATTGACGGGCCCGTACTCTTGCCGACGGCAAACTGATCAAGTCCTCCACATGTGGTTCTCACTGTGACGGGCCCGTGGGCGAACCAACTCATGCTCATGCTTGGGGGAGACCGGGCAGAGCAGCGTTGGTTGGAGTGAGGGACTCGGCCGGCCGGGGTCTACGGCTTCTGGGCCAAGGGTCCCGAAGCTGTCAGTCTCCGCTGACATACCTAGTTACCTTAGCCTCTGTAAACTAGGTATTGGTATTCTGCCCTACATTGATCTATGTAAAGAATGTCATCCAAACTCGGTGGTATTTGTTAGTGCTCTGTATCTGGATAGATTTCAGTCCCTTGAGTATCGTGTTCCACTTCCCTCGGTTCAGTGCCCAGCCTATATATCATACCAGGTAAGCCCAGGCCCCATGAGATCGCCGATGCACTCTACTTTCCACGATGCGAGCGACCGAAATGCCATATGGCACTACTACACACACGGTTTTTTTCTTTTTTGTTTCTTTGGGCCTGTGCTTGCTGGCCTGGCCCCCCCAGATCGAAGTTACACCGCAGCCGCTGTTACACCCGCCGTGAATCTCCCGCCAACTAGGTTTGTGATCTGACGGACGGCGGGCGGGAGAAGATCACCATACTGGGGATAGTCAGGGGTCTGGAAGGCCAGATTTTCAGGGCCTGCTCCCTGTAGGAGTTTCTGTTCCTGTTCCATTTTGGAGATTCTGTGGTCTCCCGAAACCTTGGCCCTGCGTCATCTGCATCTGCGGCTGTATCTGCGCTGCATCTTGCGTCTGCGGCTGCATCTGTATCTGCAGCACGAGATACGTCAGGGTATAGGTAAGTAGTTAATTGATTGACCCTGGGACTGAGACCGAGACCGAGACTCTTACACAGCATAACGTTAGAGCAAGGTACGGAGGTTTTCCCCCGCCGCAGACCAATTGTCGTTATTCTTTTTTTATTCTTCTCCTCTCTCTCCCTCCGAATACTACCCTTTGCCTACAGGTTTCATTGACTCTCTTTCGCTACCGTTTCTCGCCTCTTGACGAGACGGTCATGCTTACGGTGACATTCGGATATCAGTAGCACCGGAATGCAGGCTCAATTCGACCGTTTTGACCGTTGGTAGCGTGGCATTGCTTAACATACGTCGGGCCGGCAGCTAGAAGCTCTGGCCTCAAAATAACATCGACCTTTTTTTTCTCTCACGGTGAAAGGCACAACAATTGCATTGCCCTGTGGCTGTGGCTGGTCTAAGCTGCTATTTAGGCGGGAAAGATATTATCCAGTGGACAGATCTCGCGGTTTTGCGGGAAGTCAGTGAATAAAGTTTCGCCCAGAACCGGAGCCGTGGTTACGCTTGGCTGTATTAGTTCACTATCCACGATGTCCATTCCCTAAATGGAGTTTAGCTTAGTAAATGTGTAAATCCCTCTCGCTAAATGGCTTGACGTTTCCGCGGAGCCCCTCGAATTCACCATGTTGTTGACATTCATTTTCATTTTCGATTTTGATTTATGCAGCTCATGACTCTTTACCATGGCTTTTCAAACACTAAGTCTCGATATTTCATGTTCTAGAATGCGCCTCCTTCAGTTGACACGATCGATCGATCCGTAGGAGATTAATTCTACCAATGAGGCTATAGAAACATGTAGGGTAACCCAGGGCTTAGGATGGTTTCAAGTAACTAACTGCCTTACACTTCGTAGGGCGTATATTAAAACAATTAAATCTCTTCTGGGCTAAATCGTCCCATACGTTTGGGCTTGTGTCAGTAGTTTACCAGACTTTTGTCATCAGTGACCTCGTTGGTGACATAATATTGTTTTTGACTTACTCAGTATGTGCTATGTCAGTCACCGCGCCACGACACCTGACACGGCTCAAGATAAGACAAGACGAGACGAGGCCAGACCATCCAGATCCAGAATCGACTCGAGACCATTGAGCGACCATAGGATTTCTGCAGTTGAAGGGCGAAATAAGCATATCTGACGTCTTTCGGACAATAAGCAAACATGGGGAAGTTTGTAAATTGGATGGGAATACCATCAAACGTGGCTGTCAAAAAGAGGTGCAGATTCTATCTATAGAAAAAAAAAGCCGTTATTATATGAAGCCACTTTGTTTCGTTTCAACATGGCAATCTAAACAATCGCAGCCCTGTAGAAAGACCCACGAAACTCAATCTATGCATACTGGACCCTACTTTTTTCTTTCCTTTCTTAGTGAACAACAGCCTCTACTTCAGCTTTCGATTTCAGTATATTCTCTCGATCTGCGGGCGGTGCGGCATACTACCTGACTTTACGACAAGCTGTCACTCTTCAGCCATAAAGAGGATACGCGGTCAGCCGGTCACTTCCCACGCCCGCAGAGTGGACATTGCGATAGTCTTACGTTTAGAATGTCACTGCAAGGCTGGAGTACCCGTCGTGGTTCGGTTCCGAATTCCCTAGATAGGCCCACGCGCGCTTACGCGTAGAAGGGAAGCGAACCAACAACAGCGACACCTTTCCGATCAGCTACATCGTCAAAGCGCGGATAGAGAGAGGGACGATATCTGAACACGCCCTCGATGAGTTAAGTTAAGTTAAGTGAAGTGACTTGATTAGGGTGACATCGCATTAGTTTCGTCCCGTCTTACGATCGTCGATCTTATCCCCAACCTCGACAGCGCTTCACATCTAGTTAGTGCTGTTGCTATCGAGAAAGAGATATCCCCCAAAGTTCTTGGTAAGAAACATCCAAAAGTGCAGAGTCGTACGATTTCTCGATCGGCAATGCTCTCCTTGCAGAGCTGCTGCTGTCCGGATGAACGTGAGGCGAGACATTTTGGTAAGCTGCCCGCGAAGGATAGCTCGGCACGGTTGGGAGGTGACATCGTGGGTCTCAAGTCAGACGTTTCCCGTCAAGCGATATTGAATCCAGCATTCGCCTGTGATTCCATTCCAACTTATCGTATTCCCCAGGTGGCGATGGCACTTTGACGGGCATCCATTCGGCTTAGCCGTACCGGGGGCCCTCGATACTACCATGCGCTGTAAGGAAAAGTCTCGAACATTCAACACTACACGTGAAATGCAACCATAGTGGTGATATTGGAAGTGAGGGGAATAGCAGAGCGTTGGGTCGAAACAAACAAGCGAATAACTCTATTGAATGCTTCTCCGTTCACGGTTACATCCGAGATTCTAAGTTAATCCATCACTGCTTGCTCGGCGTCATCCTCCATGTCCTGGAGGACTTCCTCCATCTCAGCTTCTGTGGCCTCCAAACCTTCAGAGCTCATGAGCTTGTTGTCCTTGTCCTCAGCTGTGCAGGGGTGGGCTGGTTAGCGTGTCGATCACCTCTAGGGTAGGGAAACGGGAACTCACTTCGAGCCTCAACGAGCAGATTCTCTTGAACCTCACAGTCGGTCAAGACAGATCCATCTCCAATGACTGCTCTCTTTCCAATGATACAACGTGTCAGCTTGCATGCCTTGCCAACAACAACTCCTTCCATAAGTAGACACTGGGAGAGCTTGGCACCCTCGTTGATCTGCGAGCCGGCGCCGATCACAGTTTCTTTGATAGAGGTCTTCTCCTCCACAGTTACATTCTCCGCAATGAGGCTGTCCTTTTGTGTGATTGTCGTGCGTGCCTTAACGCCTTCAGGGTAAGCGATCTTCTTTGCATGTGCATACGGTGATGGTGACTCTCCGCCTGTCTCTTCGAGTGATGGAAGCTTGGCCAGCTGAAGTGAAATAGCGAGCAGCAGCTGTGCCGTGTCAACGCGGCGAATCAAAGGAGCTGAGCTCCCACCCGGGTGGACATAGGCAACGATCGGCGGGACCTGGAACGATTTCGACTTCTCGGCAGCTGATGGTTCGTCATCAACTGCAATACTCGGCACTGATGTCTCGGCAGTCGTGTCTCCGTATGAGTTCCAATCACTTTGGATGTGATCTGGGGTGGAAACTCGGGAAGGCGAGCTTGGTCGTTCATCGTCCTTGGTCTCCTCAACCCGACCTTGGGCACAAGCACTCTCAAGCTTCAACTTGTCGGCAAGACCGGATTGCCAGCCAGCCTTCGCCCACCATCCCACAACATCCTCACCAATACTCTCCATTCGCTCGTTATCCTTGACAAAATCGAGAACCCATCGAGGGAATATGTATATGTGAGCATCTCGGTGTGTGGTGAACATTCGTACGCGAGAATGGGCACGCAACAACCCGTGTCGAATGGGAAGTGAGCCCTTGTCTTCTGTCAAATCTCTCAAGGAGTCGGTTGGCATGGAGTACACCAGCTTTGACAAGTTTGAGAAAAGAGATCCCTTTGATGGCGTAACAGGAGTTGAAGGCAACGGTGTCGTCGCAATGAAGTCTGTCTCCTCCTTCTTGACAGGCGCAACTGCCTTGGTGTCATACCAAACGCCAAGTGCACCACTGTGAACTGATCGATGACCGTTGGAAAGCCTTGCAGTTCCAAGCATGTCTGTCAGACTAGCTGACTTGACCATCCATGATTGTAGAAGCTTGTCTCCTCCAAGTTCGCAGACCAAGTCACAAGGGAGTACTACAAAATCACCAGTGATAATCTTCCTAATCTCTGGCAGCCGCAGGATCTCAGCAGTGCCTGTGTTTTGATCAAGGTCTACTGGTGAGAGAATGTCGGGTCGCGGCAAAGGCAGCGCAGTTAGGTGAAGGTTAGTGTTAAGAGCAGTTGAGATAGCCTCGGATGCCGTAGGAGGACAGACAAGATTTATGTCTAGTAGTTGTAAGTATGTATGCTTCGTAATGCTTTCATAACTGGAGAGTGAAGAGCCATCTTCGGATATACTCAATGAGTCACCCTATAGCTCCAAGTTTGACTGACCTGTGATGCCCATTCG
The DNA here is from genome assembly GCA_013363135.1 of Fusarium brevicatenulatum. Lineage (NCBI taxonomy): Eukaryota > Fungi > Ascomycota > Sordariomycetes > Hypocreales > Nectriaceae > Fusarium > Fusarium brevicatenulatum. The sequence goes on from JABEEJ010000939.1 coordinate 19,843, forward strand.
ATAGCAGAAATCAAGCGCGTACCAGACCATAGGTCGGTTTGCAATAGGGAGAAGGGCCTTGGGGCTCTCATCGGGGTTAGAGGTGAATGTCGGGAATGACGAGCCAGGCCCGCAAAGAATGAGGGCTTGAAGCCCAGTTGACGGCATTGATACAGCGTGGGGCATAACACCGCGGGGTTCCTTGTTGATTTACGGGTGTAGAGGTTGAAGATTTGGGATAGAGTCAAGTTTTGGTAGGTCTGCTGCGGCCTCAGTGTGCGGGTTGGTTCGTTAATGCCAACGCGAGAGCCGTCGTTGCTGTATGAAGTCAAATATGAAGTGAAGAGTCACTCAAATCCATTGCCAAGACATCAAAAATGTACGTTCGTGGGGTGCTGTCCCGCCTGTGGCTGCAGCTGTGGCTGTCATAACGCACAGCCACACATCTTTTTATCCCACACGGATTCACGTGGACGGACTGGACCCGACCTCGGCACGGATTATTGGATAGTCCCCCGCAATTTGAGCCCCTGAAACGTGCTGAGTTGTTTGCGCTGCGCTGAGCTCTTTGTCGGCCCTCGGGCTGCTGACCCCGTTGTTGCTGGGGGTAGATGGCCTCAGCTCCACTGGCTTGTTGATGCCGATTACACCAACCACCGCGTATCGACAAGAATCGGATCTGGCCCCAGACTTCGCTACTTTAACGGTTGCGCCAATATCACGCAATTGCCCAACAGTCACGAACCCACGATACTCGAATTGCATCAAAAGGCCCTTTGCGCCTGCTGCCATTGGCGTCATCACCTCCACCTAGCAATGCGACAGTGCGCCGCGTAAATGTCGCCCGATCACGGATCGTCGCGGTCGCGACGGGGAGTTTGGAGCCACTGGGTCCCTCTCGCAGTCACTCTTACAGTTGCTACTGTAGGTGTGGCTGCTTGGGTTTGGAGCCAGCGAAAAGACGGAGATGACGAAGACGAGCACTACGGCTTAGACTACGGCAATCAAGCTCGCGCAGGTGATAACCAACCCCAAGGTTCCCGAGATATCAATTCGCGCGATATTCAGGGCCCCGAAAAACCACCACGACCTGATGGCCAGAGCCATGGAATTGCGCCCGCGGACGAAGATGCGGCCGGCGGAGGCTGGGGCTCGCGCATGTCTGGTGCTCTACGGCGAACACCGAGCCCGCAGCAGTTCTTTGACTCGACAGGTAAGACTGTGGCGGCTGGTGTCGCAGCTGCGAGTGCAGCTATGGGCAAGGCTTTGGCTAGCATTCGCGAGGAGGATAAGAGCCCCTTTGACGATACCAACCCCTGGCAAGAGGAAGCAGATGCTAAGAAAGAACGAGCGCCCGCCGATACGTCGTCACCACTCGTCGGCGGCAATAGGCGACGCAAGACGGTTGCGATTGTGGTGTCTGCCGAGACAGGCGCCGTGCCTGAAGAGGAGGATTCGTTCCACGAGCACGCTGTAAGTTGATCAGACTGTTCTCCAAGATCGCGCACTAACACCATCCAGTCCATCCTCTCCCACATCCCTCGAAACATCGATCACTCCAAGGTTAAGCTATTTGTTCTGATTTACGCTCCTGGTTTGAAGGAACCTACTATGGATACTGCTACTAGTAACCTTCCGCCAACTTCGCTGAGCTCTTCATTTTCTAACATTGGACACGATCAAGTTCAAACCCCAGCTGAGGAGTCGAAGAATCAGCTGTATGCTTTACTTGCGCTATTGAACCGTGCTATTGCTGACAACTCGTAGTGAATCCGCAAGCCCTTCTTTTAACTCCATCTACTCACAGGCTCTAAGTTTGGTCGAAAAGGAGACAATGGTTCTCCCATTCACCACACCCAACGGCCACGTTCATATCCTACGACACCTACAGCCAGAAGTCATCTACCTCCAGAAGGCTCTCTCTGGTCAGGATGGCAGCATCATCACCACCCTCCAGACCTGGCTTCGACATGACGTCATTCTGGTTGTTGGAGCTGATGGTGGTTCTGGTGGATTGGCAGATAGCGAGTCTGAAGCTGAGAGGGCCGGAAAGAGCCAGGAATGGTGGCAGCGCCCTGAAAGAGTTGGACGAGGACGTGGAGTTGTGGTTGTCGATAGTATGAGGCTGAATGATGATTGGGCGCGTCGAGTTCAGGGCCAGGAGTGAGACTAACGCGTCTTGCGCAATCTGGCACGAGATACCATGAGCTCTGGACTTTAGTATATGCTATTAAGGGTTATTTACAGACACGAGCACGCGTGTATTTATTCAATGATTTCATCTACCTTATTTAGAAAATATTGAATTTTATGTGTTAACCTCTATGCGTTTTACATTTGCGGCAATCCGCTTGTTCAAGTCCCGTCACGTGATGCGATCTTCCGTAATCGAGCCGACCTCATCCAAGGGAATGCACCCGTGATACGGCGACAAGGCGTGAACCATCATCGAATCAATATCCGACTTCAGCTACCACGCAACGAAACCAACAAAGAAATCGACGGCTCTGTTCTACTTGACAAACCTCTCATGGACCATTCTCTTTGTTTTCGATTTGCGGTTCTTTGAGATACTCGCGCCCCTAACGTGAGACTACCGCGGCCAACTCCGCATCATCCATCAAGTCGACGTGCGATCAACCTATTCTCATCAAACCAACCTCTAATCCCGCATCTTACCGTTTCGCTTATAATATCCATGTTTGCGACCTAAGCAAATATTCCACCAAAGTCGAGCGGACCACATCGGCCGAGATATCGTCATAACCGCTAGCCCCCGCGGCGCAGCGCGACCACAACACGATGGCGCCAGTTGGACCTATAGTCCATCAAAATGTCGCCAACAAAGTGAAGCGCCCAGTGCCTCCTGGCATCCAGACGAATGGCGCTATAGCATCCTCAAAATCATCACCATCCCCATCAATGTCGGCAAAGAAGCCTCCGCCGAGTGCCAAGCAGCCGCCGCATTCGGCGAGCGACAGGGCCATTACCGCATCAACCGTCCGACCTGTCAACAGAGCCCGACGAGAAACCGCATCGCAATTACAGGGCCGGCACTCTAGGAATAGTGCTGGCCTACGATCAGCGTCATTAGCGGCAGACCACTCTGGTCACGACACGGAGCCTCGACCCTACAGTATGCGATGTTCTGATCTCTCGTGTTGTTGCGAATATGCTAACAGTAATGAAGTTGTCACAGACTCCTATATCCTGAACAAATTCGCCGGTAGACCGCCCTCTCTCGTCTGCCATCTACACACAACGCATTTCCGATTCGATAACCAGGATGGCGTGTTTCCGTACAAGTCACCGATGAAGATATTTCTCGACCACGTCAGAAGCCGGACGATCCCCCATGATCTTCTTTCCTACTTCACTGATGCCGGTGTGCCATTCTATGATGGGTGTCTTATTGTTCAAGTTCACGACCACAAGTCTCTTGCGCAAGCGAAGAACGTTGCCAAACCCACAAAAGGAAAGGGTTCCATGATGCCGTCTTCCATTCATAACTACAACCAATGTCTCACACCATCACCGAATGTTCCTTTCCCTAAAGAAAGTTTGTCAAATGGCGATGGAAACTCAAAAGGGAATGACGTGGCAGAAAAGGAAAATGCTCCCGTCATGCCAGCGCCAGAAGAGCAAAAAGACAGAGCGACCAAGCCACGAGTCTTTACCATGGTGCTCCACCCGACGCCCGAAAGTTTACAGATGGACCTGTTAATAAAAGCTTCTACCCCGCGAGGACAGGGTGATGGCCTTGGCCAACCCCCCACCCCGATGTCCCTTATTCCCCCGACACCTACAGCCGGTAGCATGCCGCCTCCCGCAAAACGCCAGAAACGTGAAAAGACAGAGCTTGACAGCAGCAATATCCATGCTGCAGAGGGGCAGATCCTGTTGGCAACAAACGCACCATTGGTGCTTGAGCCTACCAAGAATGTTGAAGAAACTATTCTCCTCCTGGACGCAATGAGCCACCCCAAGCATGCAGAAGCTCCACCTCAGCCCAAAACACGCAAGCGAACTGTTGCCGAGATGGCTGCGGACGAAGCCGCTGCTGCAGAGACGGAACGCTTCATGCTGGTCGCTGACGAGCGTCTCGCACCAAATGCGAATGGAGCGCAGAATGGCGGTGCAACCGACGGCGATGCCTCAGGCGGTGCATCGGTATTCGAGCCTCGATTCGAACGATTCAAGGTTTTGGCTGACATTAGTCGGGAACATGCCGAAAAGAAGGAACAAGAGAAGCTTAAACAGCTTGAGAACGACAGGAAATTGCAACAAGCGAAACAACAGCAGCAGCAAGATGCGGTCGCGATGGCTCAGAAAAATGCTGAACAAGAAAGACTGCGACGGGAGGCCGCTGCGAGAGAAGCTCAGATGCGACAGGCAGAAGCTCAGCGACAAGCTCAAGCTCGCGCCCAAGCGGCGAATCAGAACAGCCAGAACAATCAAAATGCTCAGAGAGTCAACGGGAACCAACCACAGCACGGCCATCCTCAGAACAATGTCGTCACCAACGGAGTCAATAACGCAGCTGTGGGAACGCCTCAAATGGCTAATAATATGCCTCCGCAAGCACAACCCCGCTTCCAGGCTCAGATCACTCAACCACCAGCATCCTCTCCAGTTGCTGGCCAAGGTACACCTCAGCATATGTCGTCTCCTATGGTCGGCAGCGTCCCAATGCAGCAGACAAACTCTGGAATGGCCAACAGTCCTCCTCGGCCGTCTTCTGTCGTGCAAAACGCCGCAGCTATGTCTGTCCCGATGGCTCATAACATGTCTTCCAGGGGCAGTCAACAGAGCCATCCCTCTGGCACTCCAAGAATGCCCCATTCAACGCCCAACATGGCACAAGGTACTCCGATCAACAGGCCTGCCATGGTGGCAACTCCCCGTATGAGCCAGGCAAGTCCTCCACCAGCTATGATGGCACAGAACTCGCAGCCTGGTCATGGCATGATGATGAATGGCCAGGGCATGAACCAAATGAACCCACAATATGCGGCTCAATTGGCACAACAACGCGCTGTGCAGCAACAGCAGCAGATGGCCATGCAAAACGGTCTTAACAGTGGCAACATGAGCCAGATGAGCACTCAGCAACAGCAGCAGATGATGGCAGCAATGCAAAGGCAGTTGATTGCTACGCAACAGGCACAGCAGCAGGGTAACATGATGAGCCCCCAACAGCAGCAACAGCAGCAGCAGATGGCGGCTCAGTATGCCCAGCAAATGCAGAACATGTCGGGCAGCCAGATACGGTCGTTCCCTCCTCATGTGCAGGCACAGTTCCAGCAGATGATGCGCATGAATCAAGTTAATGGCCAGATGGGCAATAGTCCTATGCAGCGTCAAGTTAGCGGACAGATGATGCCTAACGGTATGAATATGCAAGCTTTCCAGGCGATGCAGCAGCAACGTCAGCAGCAGCAAGCCCAACAGCAGGGCAACATGATGAGCCCTCAGCAGCAGCAACAGGCCCAGCAGCAGCAAGTTCAACAACAAATGGGACAAAATCCAATTCAGCAGCAAATGCAAGCTCAGGCCAGGCTGCTTTTTAATAGGATGATGCCAGCAGTAGCACAGAAGTACGGTGGCCAAGAGCATATTCCGCCAGACGTGATCGAGAAGATGAAGACACAGAGCATGGGGCAAGCTCAGAGTCTTATACAAGCGTCAATGGCGCAGCGCCGACAACAAATGATGATGCAGCAGCAGCAACAGCAACAGCAGCAGCAACAACAACAGCAAATGCAACAACAGCAAATGCAGCAGCAGCAGATGCAACAGATGCAGCAGCAAATGCAGGGGATGAATGGGATGATGGGCGGTCCCCAGGGGATGTGATGTCGCGAACGAGACCTGAGAAGAGAATAGTGGGCAGAATTAATGTCACGGCAGACAGGAGCAGAGGATTCAAAGGAGTTCAGGTTGGACCAGCATGCTCTTTTTACACGGTTTATGAGTTTTGGGCAGATTTATACCCCACGGAAAGTTTTCCATCCAGGTTTAAGGGTTTCTTTCTTATTCGTTTGGCTGTTTGGTTCTGGACAAGGTAGCACAGTGATAAATGTCGCTGTTCTTGGTGTTAACGGTTCAGGTTGGAAGAAGGTATTGACTGTATTATTATGAGAGATGGTCTCTTATAGCATTATCTCTTTTACGAAGCCCGAGAATTGACCACGAATAAAAAGAAAATAAAGAAAAGAAACAATATATTACCCCGGGATTATAATGAGATTGCCATGTGGTTTAGCTGGCTCGTGAGCTCTAGAGACTGTCACGTGCTTGTGGAACTTGGCAGGACCTACCTTGGGCGCAATGACACAACCGCCAAGACGACAGGAGCTTCATATGACGCTAGCAAACCCGCGATAGCTCAAGGCAACGTGACCAATCCATCACATTACACAGCACAGCACAGCACAGCTTGATTGCTTGTTCTAGGCACGCGCTCGTAATCTATCCTATCGAGTCTCTTCTTCATTTTAAGCTTACACGGCCCTTTCTGATACCACCACTCCATCCGTAATTCCATCTCGGCACCGTCGACTAGCAACCACTTCTTTTTATCAAACTTCTTCGTTCTTCCATCAACGTCTTCTCGATGCATCGGCCGGATCTGTTGGCTTTTCTACTGCCTTTGCTGGCAGCCCCAGTTTTTGCGGGAGAAACTCTAGACTGCGGAAAGATTCGCGCAGATGGCCATACCTTTGATCTTTCCAAGCTCGGTGGACCGCATTCGGTCCTGACGACGCGGTTCAAGCCCAGTCCTCCCGAACATTATAACACAACTTATACGTTAGATATATGCAAGCCTCTGAAGAAGAAGGGCGGCAAGAAGGATGAAGAATGTCCAAACGGCACTCGAGGTGTGTACATGATCTGCAAGGGCTGACCGAATCCTGACTAATTCATCCAGTTTGCGGTATTACACACCTTCTCAAGCCTGGCGAGAAGGAGGAGAAGGATGAGATTACGAATATCATCGCCATCGCAGGCAATCTCGAAAACGTTGGCGGCTCTCGATTCGATGCTACACCCACGCGACTAAAGACAAGCGACTCAACTTCCGATAAGGATAAAGAGGGCGTGCGACTAGTCCTCACAGGAGGCAGAGATCCCCTCAAAAAGGGCGATATCAAGCAGGTCGAGCAAAAGGCCATTATCGAGTTCTTATGCGATCCTAAGAAGGAGGGAACAGAGGGCGAGTGGGTTACTTCGGACCAGTACGAGAAGCGAGCGGACGACGATAAGAAGGAAGGGGATGGTGATGACGATAAGGATGAGGGCGAGTCTATGATCGAGCACCAGCTGAAGCATGACAATGCTTCGCTTATCTGGAATAGCTTTGATCTCGAGGAAAAGGCAAAGGTTCTGCGCTTGACGTGGTACACTAAGTATGCTTGCGAAAAGCCAGAGGACAACGGCGGTAGTGGCGATGATGACACCTCAAGCTCCCACTGGGGCTTCTTCACCTGGTTCATTATCATGTGAGTAACCCCAACCAGCTTCTATGACGAATCTCTAACAAATCCAGTGCTTTCTTGGGCATCGCCGGCTACCTCATCTTTTCATCCTGGATCAACTTCACGCGCTACGGCGCTCGCGGCTGGGATCTTCTACCCCACAGCGACACCATCCGCGATATTCCTTACCTACTTAAGGACTGGATCCGCCGCGTTCTCAACACGGTGCAGGGAACAGGAAGTCGAGGAGGATACAGCGCGGTCTAGACGGGTTTCTTTTTGACAGCAAGTGTGTATCGTTATAGGTCCGAGTTGGGCTGGGCTGTGTGAGGAAATGGTACGGCGCTCACGCTAGTTGTATCTAGCTGGAATTGTATACATAGGTTGAAATTCGCGGGTTTCGGTTTTCGTAGCAGTGTTTAGATCAAGATGCTATCAAGCAGTGTTATCAATTGACTCTGCCTGACGTATTATGCCAGTGGTGTTCATTGTTTTGTAGAGAACGACTTATTATTGAACCGGTATTCTCATTATTCATTATAATCGAACTCTCGAGCCAGCTCTAACATAACTCTTACAAAATCTCATATCTCTGCCATGCACTCTTGATATATAACACATCTCGCATGTACACCTCGTGAATCTCAATCATCGTATGGGAAGTATCATGCCTGCACCGCCTCTCCCACGTCCTCCCCTGGATCCACGTCCAACACCAACAAAGCCTCCCCCGGCGCTGATCTCCATCTTCCTAGCCAGGTTATTCAGCTCCTTCAGCAGACAACAAGCCGCCACGATTCTGAAACTCTCCAGCTCGCCTGTTCCGTGGTACACTATCGGTGCAAATTCCTTTTTGATACATGCTACTGCTACACACGCCCAGCATAGCTCTACGACGTCTTCTCTCCAGCGCGAAGGAGCTGCGTCTGCGTCGGTGGCTGTGCTGAGAGTTTCTGCGCCGTCGCCTACACCGCGATCGCGGATCTGCTTGACGATCCATGTCATGATGCGGTCGATTTCTTCTTTTAGTTTGATAGATGAGTCTCCTTGGCGGCGTGTTTGGGCACCGCGTTTGTTGAGGATGAAACCACAGAAGACTTCGACTTCTGTAAGAGGCGCACGAGGGTTTTCTGAGAAGTGCCACATCTTGTCGGTGATAGTGGACTCGTAGCTGAAACTGTTAGCACGTTGAGCCGGCGAGAGGTATATCGTAACTTACAGGCCTCGAATTTTCCACGCCTCGTCGGACCTGCGTGTCCAATCAACGTCAAGCTTATACTTGTTCACCTCGCTCTTAACAACGGTTAACAATTGATCCCAAACAGAGGGTCCAGCTGTGTTGATAATCCGATGAATATCTTCATCCCAGATCTTCTTCTCATCAACATTTCGATAGAGTCGACCGAGGATCTTGTCAGACTCGTAATACTTTGCTTTATAACGAGCCATGCCATCGTCCGCGTTGTCATCTTCATCTTCGTCATGCAGATGATCGATCTGACCCTTTTCGTACATCTTCAAGGGCGGTGCCGTTGCAAGGCTGCAGAATATGTCAGTATATCTTTGCAAAGCATTGGACGTAAGACTTACAAATCAGGACGGAACGGAGGGTTCCTGGGCAAAGCCTTTACATCGACAGGAATACCTGTCTTGGAGAAGTCGACGGCTGTAGAATGCATGCCCGCAAGGGAAATGCAGTAAGGGTGTGTCGTTCCCTCTTCATAATAATCAGCCAAGACGACGTGTCTTGTAGCGATCATGCCTAAGATATCAGTTCGCATAAAGTTAACAAAAAAGTCTGCAATGTCCTGGGGCTTGACTGGTCGATCTAGTGGTTTTGGCGTAACTCTTGGGTAGTCTGCTGGTAAGAAGTACTTTTCGGGCAATGCTTCTGGATCCCAGATAATGTTGTAGAGGTCACCGTCCAAGTCTCCTCCGCTCAGCATACTGGGCAAGTCACGTTCGCCCTTCTGGCTAAAGATGATGCAGTTCTGCAAGCTTCGTAGTGGATGTCCCTGTGGAGGTGTGACCTGGTTGACGATCTGGATGTCTCCTGGGTGAAGAGCTGGTGAACGTGTGACAATGATTCGACCATCTTTCAGCGTGGAGTTGATGCGACGACCTCTGTAAACGCCGTGTGTCTTGTCGTAGGTGACAAAGACCTCACCAGCATTTAGGTATCCTGTCTCATCCATGACACCGAAAAGAGTCACCCCCTGATCAACAGGAATGCGGGCCTTGTGCTTCAGCAATCTCAGTTCTCGCAAGACGACATGTTCAACCGCTGACTTGAGGAACTTATCCCGGCGGTAGTCGATGCCCATCTTGTACAACTGCTTGACCAACTTGGGCAGTCCCATGTTTACGCCGATAGCCTGGTAATCCAAGAAATAGCTCGTGTTGGTCGCGTCAGCTGTGACATTGCGTAGTATGTCAAGTGCGTTATTTTGCAGTCTGAAGAACCAATCATTGGGTGTCCCCATATCTTCCAAGATCTTGATCATCTGGCGATTGAGAACGAGTCGAAGAGGTTTGGATGAAGCGTCGCAAATGCCGAGCTCTCTAATATCGTCACTTGGAAACTTCATCATTGACTCCTGTCGAATACAAAAGACTTTCCCCTTGAGTCTAGTGTCTAGAGAAAGCATTCCCTTACAGCCACCCCATCGAATTTGAAGACATGTTGGTGCTGCAGCTCGCATTGAAAGATAAGGCCAAATCTCTTCTAGAGCGTCTCTAGAGATTGTTCCAACACCATCACTGAACACACGGTTTCCATCCTCAGATTTGACATCCGGAATGAACCGATAGCTTATGCCAGTTTCAAGGATTGGGATTGCATATGGTGTTTCTGAGAAAGCCTGGCCGATTCGTGCTGCACACTTTGCCGGAACTCGAATCTCGCTGAAGTCACCCAGGGCTTGGAGAATAGCTGCCGGAGTCTGGCGCTCAAAGTTTGAATCCGTGAAAGGCGCAGAGAACCAGGCCGAGTGAGAACGAAGAGATGAATGGGAGAAACCCAGGAAATCAAACTTTCGACCGGCGATTGTGATGCCCTCGTCCATGACATGTCGGAACCGGGCAAAGATTGGTTCGTTATCGACTTTTGGATGAAAGTTGAGGTCCTGTCCATCTTCTTCGCAGAAGAGCACGCGTAAGAAGTAGTCGTTGTTCTCGTGATACTTTCGCAACACCCTGTTCTTGCTATCGGGCTCGGGACCAGAGAGAAGAACACGGGTGGGTGTCACCATAGCCTTGAAGATATAGATCTGATGATCTGGAATCTTGGCTCCATAGATTCTGTCACGCTTGGGATTCTCCGCCCTGGCCTCGTACTCTTCATCCATGATGCTGGCCATCAACGTGACAACATTCAACTCATCAGGGTCCGTGCCAGGACAAGGGTAGGGTATTTTCTGAAAAAGGGTCTTCATAGCATCTGTAGTGACGGGAGCCGCGACTTTCTTCTCTTTAGCATCCGTAATGACTTGATCGAGGATATGTAGCAGTTCTATGCCGCTCGCGGGGTTGATGTAGTTGTTCCAGACCAGAGCCTGGACTTGGAAGAGGAGAGCGAAGTGGACATTTCCTGTTGCCAGCAGGCGCTTAGCCTTCTCTGTGAATTGCTGGCGGCCAAGAAAATGGTTGCTCTCGGGTTCCATGTATGACCACAGAACGGAGGGGAGATCGTGATAGGTGACGGCGAGAATATCTCGATGCTTGACAGAGCGGAGGACTTCGTTCATGTCGTTCAAGGAAGTGAAGAAGATGCGGTAGACTAGGCACGATGACGAGTATTCGCGAATGAGTCCCCAGTTGACCAAACCCTGTACTCGTTTCCACGCCTGATTTGGATTGTCGGATTTGTGAGGTGTGTACATCTTTGGAGGTTCAGTCAAGACCAACGTGATGGATGCATCATTGCGACTAGCAATAAGATCCTGAATAGTGTCGTTGTGAAAATCCATACGGTATCCGCCTTCGTCGTAGACAGTCAACCACTGCGGCGTGAACTTGCCAATAACGTCTCCGAGCAAGATCAGACTGTTGTGCTCAACGAAGGTGATGACCTGTTCAGGACCACGAAAAGTGTTGCCACCACAACTGATGCTGTTGATAATGAAGGCTCTATCTGGAGCTTGACGGTCTTTAGTAGTGGTAGCTGCAGCAGCGGCAGCAGCAGCCTTTTGCTGCTTCTTTTCGCGTTCATGCTTGAGATGTGCAATGGAATGCTTGTCGAGAGCGCGAGTACTCTTCTCAACAAACACAGGTGTCTTGAGAATATGTAGACGCGGGGTATCCTTGGGTCTGAAGTTGGTCTTGAAAGGATATCGGGGGTTGATGTTCTCCTTCTGTGGTTGGTCGTGACGCTGTTGTTTGCCGTGTCTTTCAAGAAACGAGTAGCCATCGCCGGGATTGAGGAATTTGATCCATGCTTGAGGCCTTCTCTTTGGCTTTTCGCAATAAAAGTCTGTGATGTTCAAAGCTTTCATAAACGGCATGAGTTCTTGTATGAAGCCCTCTTCTGACAAGTCCTGAGGGACATTTCGACAAAAGACCTCCATTGTCGCGAGCGAACCAGGCCGCCGGCCTTGAGTGATTCAACAACTTTGCGCACGAGTAGAAACAGAAGAGTAATAGAAAAGGTGACTTGAATGTATTTAACACAGGATGCGAGGCCTGAAAACCGTTAATCTCGTTGGCACGTCCGCATGTGGCGGTTGACTCTCACATGAGCTTCTTAGCGCATACCAATGGACATTGTAATGTTTCAAGAGGCGGGCAAATGAGTTGATTGGCGGCGATATGTACGAGATCGAGTCCTCAGTGTCGCTCGATATGGATGGTTGCAGATTGTGATAACCGACGGGAACAATAGATTGGATGAGCGGGATGCTTCATGCGGGAGGCCGAATGCTGATGTATCCTGGTATAATATACAGTGCCAGACAAAAGAATGAGAGAAAGAAAACCGAGAGAGTGAGGAGGAGAAAGAGAAAGAGAGAGAGAAATCCGAATATATCACAGAACAATCAATGGCTTTGTAATGAGAGAAAGTGCAGAGAGTCAAGCACTGCTCGGCACTGGCATGGACAATGTAACAGCGCAATTGCAGGCGAGGGCTATGCACAAATGCCCTAAAATGAAACGGCACAATATTGCGCTGCCATGGAGTTCTTATCTTCACGGTACATTCATATATATGGACTCGATGCGAAGTAGCAGCGTGCTCGCCGCTAGGTCGCGATGACTTCTCGGTGTGCTTCCGGTGTGGACCCCGAATTCACGGTGACCTTTCGGTGAGTGGCGGGGTAAACATTTATACCTACAGCGAGGTACACCCCGCTACGTTCCCGATTCCATCTGCCGAGCCGAATCGCAAACTCCCGCTCCACCTCCCGTCATGTAAATCGTTCTTCCGGAAGAGGCCTGAGGGCGCTTTATAACAAACTGGACAGCCTCTCGTTGAGCTTCTCTCCTCAATTACAGCTCTCAATTCGAAGCACGATCACAATGTCTCCTCCTGGTAACCTCTACGTCACGATGCAGCCCAAGCCTGGGCTGTCTCTAGACCAATTCCACGAGTGGTATAATAACGAGCACGGCCCGACCCGACTTCGTCTTCCTCAGATCTTCTCCAACGGTCTTCGATATAAAGCGACGGATGGTCAAGAACCTACTTACCTCGCTGCCTACGACGTCACGTCCATGCCACACCTTGAAACCGAGACATACCTCACACTGCGAGCGAACCGATCTCCTCGAGAAGCCGAGACCATTGGCCAAGTTGACGTGAAGCGATATTTCTGGGACTTGGTTCACACCAACGAGTCTGACAAGTTCGTGCCCTTTGAGAAGTTGACCGACGAAGAAGCCGAGGGTCTGCAGACTACCGCTGTCACGATTGAACTCAAGGACGTTGAGGGTGCTGCAGAGGAATACAAGAAGTGGCTGGTTGAGGAGCATATCCCCATGTTGGCCAAGGTTCCCGGTTGGTTGCGCTCGCGTGCCTTCAAGACTTCGTATCTCGAGGGACAGGGCAAGACGACGTTCCTTGCGCTGCATGATTATGCTAAGGAGAATGGCCAGGGTGGACCGGAGCACAAGGCCTCGATGGACACCCCATGGCGCACCAAAGTCTTTGATAACTTTGTTGCTTCAAAGGGTCGAAGAACATATTCTCTCTTCTATGTCTTTGGACCTGCTCCTCGAGAGCTGGAAGCTCTGTCAAAGCTGCCTTCAACAGCTGCTTTCACCTCCCCCGACTCCAAGCAATCTACCACACCTGGCCCCAACGCGGCTATCAACTCCTACATCACAACTTCAGATTCTCTGGTCATCCCCTACCGATTGGAGGGCAACCCAGACCCCAAGGCTCCTACAATTGCTTTCAGCAATTCACTGTTGACTTCGCTCCATATGTGGGATCCTCTCGTAGAAATCCTCAAGCGCGAACGCCCCGAGTTCCGAATTCTCCGATATGATACCCGTGGCCGACATGCCGTGCCTCAGCCTCCCGTAGCTGCCACAGTGGATCGGTTGGCTGACGACATTCGAGAAGTGCTTGACGCTCTGCGCATCACCAAGCTGCATACCCTGATTGGTGTTTCAATGGGCGGTGTTACTACCCTGAACTTTGCCATCAAGTATCCTGAGCGTCTTCAGCAGTTCATTGCCTGTGACTTCAACCCTACATCCAGCGCTGCCAACACACAAGCCTGGAAGGATCGCACCGCTCTAGCTGAGGAGGATAACGGTAAGGGTATTGAGAAGCTCGCCGGACAGACCGTCCAGCGATGGTTCCATCCCTCCACCAACGCTGAGACCGTCAAGTGGATGACGGAGATTGTCGTTGCCAATGACGTCGAGGGCTTCAAGTACAGCAACACAGCACTCTGGGATTACGACCTCAAGCCTAAGATGGGTGGCTGCAAGGTACCTGGCCTGTTTGTCGTTGGAGAGGAAGATGCCAAGGGTGCTCTTGTCAAGGCTATGGATGCATGCAAGGGACTACTTGGTGACAATGGCGCGGAGTTGAAGATTGTGCCTCAAACAGGACATCTTCCTATGGCTGAGAATCCTCAGGGTTTCTGGGAGGCTGTTAAAGAATTCTTGTAATCTTGAGAGGAGATGACAAATTAGAATACAAAAGGCCTCAATCGGGCTTTGACAAACAGCAAAATTAGATATTATTAGGCAAAGCCATAATTGAAGAGTGACTTAAGAACGAAGTGAAAAAGGTACTTTCCGGCTTTATATCATTAAAGTGAGGTATTTAAGGTTTACTAAGGAATCTGCTAACTGGGGGCACTTATACCCATATAGCCGGCTGTGCGTTTAGTATCACGTGCTTATTACATAGCTAGCTATA
>JABEEJ010000940.1:0-30163 GCA_013363135.1 Fusarium brevicatenulatum
TATTAATAAAGTTATATATAGTATAAATAAATATAGTTAAAATTATATTAAGTTCCCTTAAAGAGGGAAGGGTTAAATATTATTATCTAGATTTCTAAGTAAAAATTCGCTAAGTGTAAAAAGAGACATTAACATAAGAGGATTTAAACAAGAACTAGTATACCAAAGTCAAGACAAGAGCTTTACTCTTCCTAGCTCCATCACTATTGCTGGCACGATCTGATCACATGCTTAGATTGATAGCTTGACCTCATCTCCATATAAACGCTCAAACACACGCCAACCTCAACCTGTCCTGTCGTAATCCCCAGAACTAGCTAAATCTATTAAACAAATAGCATTAAAAGATTTATACAAGCCTAAAAACCTCCCAGTTAAATTCCATCCTTTGTAGATTCTCAGTGGGAAGTCCCATGAGTCCGTCAATAAACACAGGGCCAAGCACCTGATAGTCCTCTCCGATCTTCCGCAGGGCCATTGGGACCGAAATACCTTTGATTATGGTGATAGTGTCTCCCTGTCTCATTGAAATTGGACCTGATCCAATCAAGCCATTGTCTGAAAGAAGCAAGCCTCGTCTTCCCGCCATTCGATTGCAAGTATCAAGGAAAAGCTTTCTGCAGCCTTCGCTCTGGCTGATAGCCTCTAATGCTCTTGTTGTAGCGGCGGCAGCAGCAGCTGTATCTCCTGGTATGCTATGCGCTTCGATACCCAGTTGTGTTATTATCTCAAACATCTGTCTGAAAGTGTCTTCTTGTTCTGAGGTAACCTCGGAGCGAGGTATAGACCGACCAGTCAGTGTAAGCATGATCGTCCAGGGTATAGACTCATGCAACCTGGAAACAATTGTATCCTTTCTGATATGCGAAGCCCATTCGGCCATAAGCTGCACATTGCGAACAAGCTTGTCATTTGTCGTCATTTCATTGCTCGTGAGTTCGCCATCCTCGCCTTTTTCTAGCGTTAGACAGTAACATGACACGCCCAGACATGCGCCTTTTACTAATAGGGTATTTCCAGAAACCGACTGATCCAAGTCTTGGTCAGTCAATGAACGGCTTTCAACACCATGATAGATATATGAGTCCGGAAGCCAACTCTTGTTATTGTTATTTTGGCTCCAGTCAGGAACCCAGGTGGGAGCATCCGGAAGGCGAGGGCCGCAATCAACGAGCAAAGTAATTAGAGTGGGATTCCATTCAATCAAACTCACAAGGGCATCGCGATAAACTCTGCCAAGTGGCTTTTGATAATCAGGGGTAGGTGGGTGTGCGCCGAGTTGCCGCAGTACGCTATCGATCGCATATACTCGGTCGTGAGGCCATTTCGAATTACGGTCTCTGATAGCTTGTGCAAGGGCAACAAGATAACTCTGCGGTTGGAGACCAGGGTGGCAGATCAGACTATACATTCGAACCTTAGAGCCCTGTATGCAATCGAAAGAGGATTTCGTCAGGTTATCGGTGAAATATAAAATAGGAATTTGCCCGAAGGCCAAGAAAAACAAGAAAAAACCGACAAATCCATACAACGTGATGAATAAGATGACGAAAGCCATTGCTCCGTGATATATCCCCAGGCTCAACCGAACAAAGCGTTTGAACCCGAAAATCTTGACTGTCTCTAAAGCCTGGACGCAGTCATGGACTGAATAGCTGTTGTCCTGCACAGGAGTGGGCCTGTAGTTACTCTGTCTGGAGTGACGGGGAATAGTCTGCCAGACATCAAACAGAGCTTGCCATCTCTTGAACGAGTCTGAGCTGGATACATCATCGTGCACTCGTCGCTGAATCTCACTGACTACACCGTTGACTGGATCAGTCAATGCCTGCGTTGCCGAATCCTCTATGAATGTAAGGGCTTGATGCATGACCAGCC
This sequence comes from Fusarium brevicatenulatum, assembly GCA_013363135.1. Taxonomy (NCBI): domain Eukaryota; kingdom Fungi; phylum Ascomycota; class Sordariomycetes; order Hypocreales; family Nectriaceae; genus Fusarium; species Fusarium brevicatenulatum. The sequence continues at coordinate 1,879 of JABEEJ010000940.1, forward strand.
AGGGAATATGCTGTCGCCCATAAACAAGAACAGGGTTTGATGCAAGCGTCATTTCCTGAAATGTCCAGGCGCGAGAAAGCCAAGTTTGGTCCAGAAGTGCACTAATTACATCCTGACTGACAAATGGAAGGCTAGACAATTGTTCTGCCACGATCAGTTTCAAATTGATATTACACGCATCCTCAAAGAAGATGCATCGTAAGAGTTTAACTCACCAATTCGATCCGCGTATTTTAATCTTGCGTATGGCATGGCATGAATGTACCAAAGGATTGTACCTCTTTGATATCGCTCGGCAATGAGGGGTTCAATGCATAGATTTCGAAATGCAAGAGGCAAGGTATATCGAGCAATTTCAATACAACGTCTGGAAAGAGAAAGAGAACGCCGAGTATTTCCGCGAGAGCTTTGCGGAACTTCCGCAGGGAATGAGCGAAATTGTGAGATAAGACGGATGTACTCGGCAGCCTGATCGGTTTTCGTATTACTGGCACCCAACCAAACATAAACGGTGTCGGCCAATGTGAAGATATTGCCCATCAATACAATTTGCAGCTCCTTCTCGCTGTCATTCTCCTGGTTGATGCAGATAGCATCAACCCATATTGTCAATGATCGGCAGGATTGTCGAAGTGACGTCAATGCCTCATAGCAGGATTGTGTGATGTTGATATCGCAGCCGTTGCAGGCAATCTTGTGGTGGGAACTTTGGCCCCAAACATATGAAAGGGCAGTGAACTTGGGGAGAGTCTGTAGGTCAACTGTGCGTAATGTGCCACTGAGCCGATCATTATCGGCTGGTACACTCGGGTGAACATCAAGCACTCGTATGCACTGAGAACCGGGAGGTAGAGGGATATTATCGTAAACCTGTCTTGCTGTAAAGGGGCCTATGTTAGGCTGGTCGGTAGAGTTATTACGAGGCATTGGAAAGATTGTGAGATTGACAAAGGAAGAAATTTAACGTGGAGGAGAAAACCAAGCTGAAAGAATAAGGAAGGGTTGAAAAGCATGCCAAGGAAGTCAGCCGCATAAGGCAGATAGACTGCGCCTTCCTTGATCTGCACATCCAGCAGATGAGCGGCTACCAATCAAATCTATTGGAGACTGGATGAGATGGACACATTATTGCGGCCTTCTACATACTTGGTTGCAATGGTTTGAGACAAACATTTTCAACCTCCTGGAGAGCCTTACGAGTATTCATTCACTTTGCTAGGACTTGTTATAACTCTATACTTGGAGCTTTTGTGTCATATCCTTGCCAATTGTTGGTGGCTGAATTATTGGTTCTTGCTATCCAATGATCTACGGCCACACTCAGTCCTGAACTGCACGACCAGGGCTGGATCCTCTCACGACCAATCACAAAGGTCGAAAGACAAAAATCCAAAAGCCACTTCCTGTAACGCAGAAGTGGTGTGTTAGATTGAGTCCTAGAATTGGAGCCCGAAGTGCTATCCTGATCTGGTAGGTAGGTATATCATAACTATTGGATTTCCATGGGCGCCTGAGGATATTGATCCGAGATGATAAAAAGACTTAGGTAATTTAGTATAAGTTTAGGATATATTTATCAAGTTAAGGAAACCTTCTACTGAGTTTATTTTCACACATTGTATTAAGGGATCCGCAGCAGTCCCAATAACAGTATCCTCTGCTGATCCAGTCCCTTATTTAACATCCCCTGAATTCTCAGCCATTTTTAGCACTACCTTAGGTCAAAGTAATAGCAGCACAGCTTCAGGGAGCGAACTAGAGTGGAATTGCGTCTCCTACCGTTTTATTATGTAATCTACCTTTCCGGAATCCCAGATATAGATCAGACCTTGGCACCTTATTTAGCCAGATCAAAATTACACGCCTCATACTCCCACTGCGTCTCGTAGCCTAGCTTTTCATAGAACCCCCGTATAGCAACAGCATCAATGAGAATACCATGCATACCTCTCTCCTTTAGATTCTCCATCGCTTTGACAACAAGCGCTAAGCCAACGCCCTTGCCTCTCGCAGCCTCATCCACTCCAACCGCAGCAATAAGACCAGTCTTGTCCCCAGAAGGGAGAAGAGGAAGAAACGCGAAGGCATCGCCGGCTGAAGATCCGAAAGAGCACATGAGAGTCCAGCCAATCTGCTTGTTGGTGTCGGGGTCAATGGCGACCATGACTTCGTGATGTTGGCCTCGTGCTGCGAGGGCTTCGTAAATGCCGCCCCAGGTCTCGATGGTGTCAGTGAGGTCGATTGATAGTTTCAATATTATGACTTACAAACAGCTCTTTTTGTTTGGCCATGCACTCTTCGTACAGTTCTGGTGACCATGGAGTGAACTTGATACTCGTCTTTGAGACTCGCTCCATTATTTCAGGCGGTGCAATCTCGGTCTGGATGTCCTTGTAAAGGTCTCGAACAGTATCAGAAGTTTCGTATGAGCCTAGGTATTTAGTAAATGACCGTGGCTACTTGGATGGAGCACTCACCTCTGTGAGACAGGAACTCTTTTGCATCGGGTGAGATACTGGTTGGCACTCGGTACCAAAACCTCGGGAAGATGGACCCCATCACCACAGACTTCAAGTCCTGGCCTTTATCCTTCGCTACATTTTTCAATCCCGTCTTTCCTTTCTCTAGAAGCGCATTACCGAGACCTTTACGACGGTATTCGGGCGAGACTCCGATGGCTGCGATATGTCCGGAGTTCCCGCTCTTGGAATAGTATGACAGGCAGAATCCATGCTCATGAATCCAGTGCTGGCCCTTTATGCCAAACAGAAGCCCTGTGAACCGACCTTGCTCGATAGGCCAGTCCGGGAAGATGGTGTGCCACAACTGCCATGCTCTCTGAATATCTTCCTCTGAGATAGTAAGTTCGCGGATATCGTACTGAGTCTCATCTTTGACCTTCTGTTCTTCCATAATTACTGCCAAAACTCAGAGAAAGGGTTATATGCGGGGTTGTGAGTCTTGATGTGGGGTGTAGGTTGGGTGTCAAGAGGATCAGTGAAGGATGATAAACGCCTCAAAACACGTGAGCTGACTGAAAAGGTGCGGAGATATGCAAGGCTCCGAGGATCTACGCCAAGGAAGGAAGCTGCAGTTGGATCCTTCGAGATTTCACTTAAGCATACTTTTACTAGTATAACAAAAGGAACAAACTCTATAAATCATCTAGGATATATCCTCCTATTTTCCCTCCCCTCCCCGCCAACAACCTACAATACTGATACTGTTTCTAGCTCTGCTAGTCTGATCTACTCACTTCCAGCCCCACGGCGCGGCCCTCTACTCATCTTAGCCTCATCCTTAGCCCTCTCAATCACATCCTCCCAATTCGGCGGCTTGCTTCGAAGTTCCTGTCCAGCAGCCTCGGCATCAAAACCAAACTGTAACAGTGCATCTTCGCTGCACCACTCGCCCGTAGCCATAAGTCCGACTGGAATTTTACCCTCCGTGTCTCTATCGGCCACTTCGCCGGCGTCTTTTCTACCTTCGGGAACGACGTATCCAGCTGGGACGGTTATGGCGGGAAGACCGCAGAAGTTAGCAAGCCAGACGTATTCCATGCTTTGGAGCGTATAATTTCCATCGTTGACCCCATAGGATAACTCGGATTTTCCTCCCCGGATAGGTGCACCAGCACAAGCGGTGGTGGGGGTTATGATAAGCATGCCGGGGTATGTTTTCCAAAGATACGACAGATGCTGCATCAACATTCCTCTCAACTTCTGAGCCAGCAGATAATCAGTCGAAGGCGTAGTCCTTCCCAATGCAAGCAGAATCTTGTTAGCAGGCGTCAAGCCCTTCGTATCATAAAGCAATGTCGAAGCATCAGTCAGAACAGTAAGTGCATGCGCCATCTGACCCTCAGCAGGGAAAGGAATTTCAATCGGGACAAGAGTGTATCCATGCTTAGCAGCCAAAGACTCAACAAGCCCACGAACCAACGACTGAACACTCGGTGTAGCGCGCGAGATCCATGCATCGAAGATACCGAGGACTTTCGTAACAGGCGGTGAAGGCTGCAGAGCCAAAGGAGGAAATTGCGTTGAGGGATGAGGTTCAGCGATGGCTTCGTACGCAGCTGCCAACGACTGCATATCAACAGCCAACGGCCCTTGAACAGCACATGTCGGTGAGTGATTCGCACCAGGCCAAGATGCAAGTCTGTTATGCGTAGGCTTCAATCCAAACACCGAGCAAAACGATCCAGGAATACGAATACTGCCACCGCCATCACTGCCCAACGCGAGCGGAATAAGTCCAGAACTGACAGCGTACGCAGGACCAGATGAGCTTCCGCCGGTGTAATAGCCTGAATTGAAGGGGTTACGCGGCGTTCCTTGATTGGGGTTGTTGCCGGTCGTATCTGATAAGCGTCAGTCGATTTGAGGAATAAGAATAAGAATACGGGGGGCTTACCTAGTCCGAACTCGTGCATGGCGAGTTTGCCGATGATGACAACGCCTGCTTCTTCGAGTTTTCGTACGATCCAGCTTGTAGTCGATTCTCCGTCCTTAGGAGTCTCGGTATAGTCTCTTGGGGAGCCGAGAGTGGTGGAGTAGCCGTCCAAATCATAGTCGTCTTTGATAGCGGAGGGTACACCGTCCAGGGGACCCAGAGGTTGCTTGTTTTTATAGCGATCAGTTGAAGCTTCAGCGGCTCTCATAATACGCTCAACATTGAGCTCCCTCCAGCCTTGCGCGTGCCGTCCAGGTGTCGGGCCTTCGGTTTCAACGAGGGGCAGGATCGCCTTGGCAACATCAACCGGGGTAAGCTCCCCAGAGAGATAGAGAGCTCTATAATCAGCTGCCGAGTAGAATTTCGAAGGATTTAATGTCTGAGAATTATTCGCCTGCTGTAACGCCGAAATCTGAACCCTCTTACCGCGTTCTTTAGCCTCAGCTTCAGAGAGCGCGATCGGCACGACAGTTGGATCGTAGCGAGGCTCGAAATGCTCAAGATAAGTCCGGATGTTCCGGAGCGAAGCGAAACCCGCATTTGCCCAAGCGGTCTCACGAATAAATCGAATCCATTCCATTCTACATCATCAGTAACTCAAAACTGCTCATTCCATCAACAAAAAACTTACAAAAAAGCAGCAGCAACGAGAAAAGGTCCTCTCAAGACCGGATTCCTATTCCTTTCAATAGCATACGGCACATGAGGCCTGCGATAAGCAAAAAACGTCAGCACATGATTCGTCCATCACGCAATGTCATGCTTACCCCTCCTGAGGCTCAGGATAGTTAAAGAACCGCCTCTCATTATTGAAATTACTCATGTTGAACAATGATGACGATGAGAAGCTGAGAGAAGGTTTGAGGTTGATGCAGAAATTCGGGGAATTTAAACTCTCGGATAAGGCGGCCACCGCGGAGACCGGTTTAGCGGTGTTAGTCATGGATCTACTGTGCTGTACGTACTTCGGAGTCTCGGGACGCGTGATCTGATCTGATCTGCATGGAGAATACGACTGACGAATTACATGTCGAGAATCGGAGGGCCAGTTGTATCAGAGGCTTAAAGCAGGGTTTGCTATTGAAACGTAGGCTTAATATAGGCATCCATCCACCAGCGTATATCCCATTCAACCACTTAATTATTGAAAACCTTGTCATTGATAGCAACGACCAGAGCTGCGTAATCCTGATTATCCAAGTAATCAATGTAAACAACGTTGGGGAACGATTTATCACTGACTTCAGGCAGAAGTCGCGTGAAGAGCTCTTTGTTGCATGTATAAGCCAGCTTCTTAATCGGCTTCAAAGACCTCGGTGCAACCTTGACGAAAGTGACGACATCGCCATCCCACTGAGGAGCCTGTTGAGTCAGCGTCCACGAAAGCAGGAAAAGTCGCTTATCCTTGGCGGACATGTGACCCTTCATCTTCTCAAGCTGATCATTAACCATGACGACAGCGTCGTCTTTGTTGGAGTACTCGTTACGAACGTCCATCGCTTCATACTTGTAGAATCCCTTGTGTGCATAGTCGCCGATGTCAAGATCCCACTGCTCCATGACGCAAACGACAGCTGCCTTGCCGTTACCGATAAAATCGTCAAGCTTGAGCTGCGTCAGGTTTTTGGCCTTGTTCTTGTCCTCGACGGTGAATAGATGGTTCAGTTTGAGGAGCTCTTTCATGAGATTGTGCCATTCCTGCTTGGTAAACTCTCGCCATTCGTCGGTATCGGTTTGAAGAGAGTGCGAGAAGTTCAGGATGATGAGTTCACCGTTCTTCTTGGTGAATTCGTTGACGCCAGAAATGATGTCGGAAATTGATTCGCCTCGACCTCCAACCTTTCCGGTGTAATGGCCCGTCCACAGATGGCCACCCGAGTACTGAGGTCGAAGATCGAAGTATCGAGCACCATGCGCAAGCTGTCCTAGAACAGAGACAGACTGGCACAGCACATACGGGTCAATGACACCGCCAGGGACATCGCAGTGAGACACAGTCGACATGCCCGAGTCGTGGGTGCCCAGCATACAAATCTGCGACAAAGGACGATGGCCCAGGGTATTTCTGTTCTTCTGCATCCAATCCGTGGGCGGGTTCGAAGAGTGAAAGTTACCCTCTTTTCCAGAGAGTACAAACGTGACGCACTCATCATGCTCCCATCCCAATTCGATCTTTGAGCCGCGAGGGTTGTTCAACGCCTCGAGCCCGTCGAGCTGAATCCAGATGTTTGCGGGCTTATCGCGAACGTGGATTGAAAACGTCGCCTTGGTGCCCTCCAGACTGTACGTGACAGATCCACTAGTATCTCCACGCTTCTTGAGCACGCCATGGTCAAACTCGACATAAGTGCTGGGAACTTTGCCTAGAATATGGTCAGATCTCAATTTATGTCTCAATGACGGTCGACTTACCTGCATCAATGGACTCGGGAAAGCTCCACGCCTCCATCTGGTAGCTATTCTGCTGCGTCCGCTTCCATTTGTACGGCGTACCGTTGACGAGATTGAGATAGCCGCCTTCGCCCATTTTGTCAGTAGATTTAGATGGCAGTAGATGGATTTGAAGATGTCTAGGGATGATCAAAGCGGAGTAATCTGACTATTTGTATGTCCTCAACATTTTCTGGGTCTAGACCCTTGTTGTTTCAGCTCACTAGTGCCCAGCTGAAAACCTCTTGGCATTTGTCGGAGGCCACGTCCATTGGAGATCTTGGGGACTCAGCCACCGGCAACTTACGCTTCAATGCTCCGCGCTATTTAACAGGGAGAGATCCTAAGGTGTCAATGGCGTTACCAAGATGCGTGGGGAAGAGAAGGTTGCCAATGTAAATATTCCCCGAGGAAACTTGACTCTGTTTTGTCAGTAATCTTCGTTACTGAAATGCCAATGAGATGGTGTTGTTAGATACCAAATAGCGGGGTAAGGGTGGTGAACTAAGTTCTCTATGGTAATTTAAGCTCTCACCAAGTCTCAACTGTAAATATCGTACCTGGTTCACAGGTTTAGGGTAGTCCGCTGCGATTTTATTTATATAGAACTTTATTACCTTTTACTATATACATTCTGTAATCTCAACTAGCCAAGATGTGACTCGGACTAGTATATTACTTTAGGACTTATTTATACAGTTACTATCGCTTTCCCTCTTCGCGGCTTTAAAGAACGTCACTATCTGTACTATCTGTACTATCTTAACTCGAAACTCGTAGATCCCATTCTCGACTTTAAGATTATTGATAATAATGTAGACAACAATTGAGAAAGAGAACTGCTATGACAAATCGCTTATCAGCAAAATAAACCCTAACAATCAAGCATAAAACGATCTGTCCCTCTGCTTAGATCAATTGTCTCCTTGTAAGTCTATTGGTCTAACAAGCCCCCTCTAACCATGCCGTGCTTCTAAAGACCTACCGTCCCAGCACTGTGTCACCGAACCTACAAAGTCCCCGGGAAGGATATTATTTGCATCTAACTAATAAACGTATTTAATACCGACCCCTTTCGTGTTATCTTTATTCCCTCCCACGGCTGACTATGCCGTGCACAAAGCGATATCAAATTTCCCAAGTGGATCCTCGTAACGGCATCCTCTTAAAATCTCCTATCCCCTTGTCTCCCGTCGAGACTATCGAATATGGCGTCGATTAGCTCAAAGTATTACCAATAATAGCCAAGATTGACCAAAGAACTATTGGGTCTGGATCGGAAGATCGGCACTATTTGCTTAAAACCAAGCCCATCCCGTTGCCAAGACATCTTCTCCTCTGTTCTGTCTCCCCAAGCTGTCTGTCTCTCGTTAACATTCGCTCAGCTATCATAACGCGTGTCTTGTCTTTTGCCCTGGCCCTTTTCGCGGCTGATATGGTCGTTGAAGCTGGAGTTTGCAAGCCTGCTCGTGAGTAGTTGAATTCATGACAAGTTCACGATTCTGACAGATTGCCTTAGGTACAACTACGGCTGCAGCTTCAACTTCGGTTGTCGAATCGTCTACTGCGACCTCTTCCGCTACCTCGGAGACTTCTGTCATTGAGTCGCTGACCTCTGCGACGGAGACCTTGAGCACCGACTCAAGCGACATCTTGACGACGACTACGACCGAGGCTGAAACTACATCGACCGAGGACGTTTCTACCACCACCACTGAGGCTGCTACGACCACCGAGGCTGCTTCCACGACCACTGAGGAAGCGTCCACTACAACCACCGCAGGCCCATCTTTCACACCCGGCTCCCTCGTCGGCACCGGACCCGCCGCTGGCCTCACCCTCCAGGGCACCGACTCACGCTTCATCCCCCTATCCTTCTCAGACTCGACCCAAACCCTCATCTTCACCCTCGCCGCCAACGGCCAGCTCGCGACAGGCGCCAACAACAACTACCTATGCCTAAACTACAAGCCTTCAGGTGTTCCCGGGCCGCTTGTTCTGTGTCCCTATGATAACTTCCAGAACGCTCCCTTGACGTGCACCCGCGCGGCCAGCGGCACTCTTTCTTGCACTGCGCCGAACGGATCTTGTGAGGCGAGCGGATCTTGCAGTCGACCTAACAATGGGGCCGCGTTCTCTCAGTTCTATGTGGATGGTTCTCAGAACGGCTATTTTGGTCCTGCCAACTCAAACTTTGGGGCTGGTTACTCTGCTATTGATGTGATCCTCGCCGAATGAATACCAGGCTAATGCTTTGGCGGTATGGTGATTGAACTCAAGAGTCTTGTCAAAAATTCTAGTTTTAGCTAGAGAAGTAAAATACTATTATTATTCTCCTGTACATATAAACTGAATACCTTACAATACTTTACAACGCAGAGCTCTCACTTTCCATAAGGAGAAAGGAGTGAAAAACAGCACGCCATGTAATTCATCTCTCTCGATCTTAGCTTTCGTACTCTTCCCCCCTATCTCGCTTGAAAAGATAAAAATGGCCGCTAGATAGATAGGACCCATTGCGGTTACACTCAGAGATGGCGAGTTGAGATAACCCAACTTCGTTGCAAATTTGGTTTATATAGGCTCCTGAGACGCGTTAGGAGGCAAAGAATCATGGCAAGATTGAAATACTTACGCACAGCGGGCCAATTCTCAGTTCTCTCTCTTATGACCGGTATAAAAGCAGCAATCTGATCCTTCGTGGTAAAGTCTGCGAGGATATCCGGCTTTCGTGTCATAAGCAAGAAGTCATGTAGCAGACATATCGCCTCTGGAAACCCTAGGAATGTATCGTCTACTTCCCACCCTTCCACTACGTAATCATCCACTATGACTATCTTGAATTGCTTCTCCATTGAGCGCCATGTGGATTTGCGATATTCTTGAAAGAGGGATTCTTGGCCAGGATCAAGAACGTATTGGTGATGGAATGGGTCTAACCTCTCCATTTCCGTATGGTGGGCAAATAGGCAACTATGAGTGTGTATCAATATCCGGATCAAGAAAGGTGTCTTTGGTACTCACCTCGCTGCTAGACATGCAGACGTTTGAAGAGAGGGGTAGCCTTCAAACTCGGTTGGGCAATGATTGAGACATTTGCTATATTCTTTGTTTATGAAATCACACTCTTGCTGGTTGATTCGTTGGCTGCGCTTCGAATCATGGAGATTTTGTAAAAGACGTCCACACTGTAATGCTTGTTTACCAAAGTTCAATACACGAGGGCAGTTCCTGTCAAATCTCGGCGTGCCCTGGGGAGTTGTCAGGGATGGCAAGTAATGCGTGACGGCCTTCTCCAAGGCGTGGCCAGGAGGGCAAGCCAGGGGAATCCAGCCTTGTTTCCGATGCACGGTTTGCAAAGAAATGAAGCTGCGAAGCTGTTAGTCTACCAATCTTTATATTGCGGACATCTTACCTATCTATGATCATGAGGCAAAACCTCCACTCTAGGTCTAATGGTATCTGGGAGATATTAATCTCTATTCGTGACGCCATAGAGACTGCTGAACTGATGGTGAGATGTGCTTTGTCAAGCATTCCGTTTATATACTCGTACAGCGCAATGAGACCTTGGATCTGCACGAGGGGCACATGGTTGAGAAGTTGTGCATCCAAAAACGCGAACATCGCCTTGACGACCATATATAGTCTCTTCGTCTGAGCGCATGGCATGTGGCTGCAAGGCCGAGCTTTTATGAGAAGAGCGGTAAGACTCAAGAGTGGCTCCGTTGGGTCATCAACTGGAGGATCACGGGTATATTTGGTTTTGGGATAGTATTTTAGGAGAGGGAAGTAGTCGAACATTGGGTGCTCAAACATAGGCTCGTTAGGGCGTTCTCCGCCTTCGAGGCAAATTTTGTCGACGAGTTTGTCTAGGTGACAGTTCAGAGAGGTCCACCCTTCAAAGGGATGAAGATGGCCGAGCATCGCCTGCATCACTTCAGATTGACCACCCTGGGTCAGGTCCCAGCCGCAGACGCCCGACTCAGAGAGAGGCTCTCTTGCCGGCGGTGGCGGTGAATTCTCATATTTGATCGACATAGGCGGCGCCGATTCAGGATGGACGTAGGAGCAGGAATATGAGTCCTGATCGTTTCAATACTTGCTGTAGCTGAGTAGGAGAGGGGCTCGAAAGCTTACCGCGCAACGAGAACAGTGAGGAAGGGTTCGGTCACATGTTTGCTTACGATTAATACATCGAGAGCAAGATATTTGAGACTTTCCGTCGCTTCGAAATCGGGACGACATGTTTGATTGGTTATTATGAGAAGATGTTGAAGCTGGTCTGTGAAATGAACAGGCTCACTCAATTAGGGGTTGGGATAGTGCTTTTTTGGTTGGCTAGGGAGCGGGCCGCAGGGGTCTAATTTGCACAGTCGGAGGTTTCCGATCGAACCAATGAGAAGAGGCTTGGAGTGGTAACCTGGCAAAACGACGAAAGATTAATACCCAAGGCCTCCGACATTGTGGCAATTATTGATATGATTTATAGAATATGTATGATAGGCGTGAGTGTGATTAGTAACTTTGCCGTGGATTTCTGCCTCTAAGGTTAGGCTTGAGGCTGTCAACACAGGTGATAAGGATATGATGTTTTTGCTTAGAAGGAAAGAGTATGATAGATTGTATAGAAATAGTCATTAAACGAGGTATGCCTAATTGCAAGTTCAAATGTGGTACAGTGTACAAAATTACAAATGTAATCGTTCTCTAAACGAGTCATACTCGGCCCTGACATGAGAATCCAATCCAAGATTGCGAGCAATTCGATTCGTGATGGGTCCTAAGAGAGGTCAGCCAATACTAATTTCGTAAATCAATATAAGACTTACTCAGGCCTGTCCACCTCTTAGCAGCTTGCCTTATATATGGCATCAACGCGACAATTTCGTCGACAGTCGCGATTCCATCTAAATCATTTGTTATGAGGTATAGACTATGCATGTTGGGCATGATTGAGAGGAGTGATTCTGTCTGTCTACCATCATCTGCACAGGGGGAGAAGAGATCTTGGATCAATATCCACGCAATTCGGCGACATGCATGGCCAACCATCCATTCTTCCGGCCCGAGGACCTGCCCCGGTTGCAAAGATCGAGAAATTTGGTCGCGGAGTAAAAGGGAGCAGCTGTAGACACGTGAGCTCCGGTACATACACTAGAATCCTTGCATAAGCGGGTATCTAACCTGGCTAATATGGAGCAGTGGTCGACATCTGTCCTTGACTCCAGTAGGACGGCATTCAATGACAACAGAATCTGAAGGCCGATGATATCACAGCCTTGCCTGGCAGGTTGAGGATTCTGCCTTGAGTTATGGATATGCTGCAGGGCAGATGTAGTTATAGATACTACCTGGCCCACGGAGAGGATATTTTGAACAACCTCGCTCGGCCTGGTGGTCTCTTCGGGTGTCCGGAGCATGGGAAGGTAATATCCCACGGCTCTCGCCATGGCATTTTCTGAGTTGCAAATGAGAGGAAGCCAACCCGAATCTCTATAAAGGGTCGTCAATGCAAGCATACTATGAATCCGTCAGCTATTTCCGGACAGGAATAGGGAAGTGGCATACCAGTCTAATTGCATGAGACATAATCTCCACTCCAGAGAAAGCTCTAGACGTGAAAAGTCCAGTTCGATTCGTGAAGCCATACAGATCGCTGAATTGAGACTAAGATGTGACTTTTCGTATAACCCATGACCGTACTCATAGATAGCGACAAGAGCCTGGATCAGTACAACTCCATTATGACGATTCAATTGCGACTGAAGGATAGGCAAGAAAGCGATGGTAGTCAGATATAGCCTCTTTGTCTGTGAGCAAGTTATGTGATTGCAGGGCGATGTGGTGATGAGCAAGATAGCAAGAATCAAGCCAGGCATAGACAGCCCTCTATCCTCAGCTGCGATCTCCCCCAACCGATCGTACTGCACCAGTGGAAATGACTCGAAAACCTCGTCTTCGAGGAGAGTCTCAAGGCTACAGCCACGTTCCTGTAGGATAATGTCCACAGCTCGCTTCAGCTTTTGCTGGGATAGCTGGTCCGGGAACATGGGGTAGTGGTAAGCAAACATAGCCTGCATCAACTCAGCTTGGCCATGCTCTGTCAAGTCCCAGCCGCAAGGGCCCCACTCGGAGAGAGGCCTCGATGTGGGCGGCGGAGAGTCATCCAATATGATGACAGCATTGGAGGCCGTCGAGTCCTCCGATCTGGCTAAAGAAGTGACCGTGCCCTCCGGTCTGACAGGTTGATTTAATCTCCTCGTCCTTGCAAGCCCGCATAGGTCGTATCTGCAGTAAGCAGGTGTTCTGTAATGTCAGCGTTGCTGGTTAAACGGCGAGGATACGCGTGCATAACTTACATCGCGCATCGCGAACAGTGCGGGAGGGCTCTGTTACACGCTGTCTTGCGCTCGAGACACCGAGTACAGGGTGCTGAGGCTTTCGGGGGAGCACGAACTCTTGATGCCATCTTGAGATAGGGAGTTTCGTTTGATCTGCAGTGGTGAATCCGCTGGACGCGACGCGTATTTGTACGCGATAAGAGTTAATTGAACTCAATTTTGGTAGGGTCTCGAATCCTGCTTTCTGATTGGCTATTTAGTGGTGACGTCACAGGGAGCGTGACTGAATATCGACAAAGTCCACAACGACAAGCAAGAAGCTATGGCTCGATACAAAAACAGAAAAGCGACTCCTTGATCAAAGCCGCTTCTATCGGTGACGTTGCCTATCGTGATGAGGATCAAAAAGTAAACTCTGATGAGACTGGGACTCGAACCCAGGAGGATTGCTCCACCAGGAATTGGTGTTAAGGTTAACCTTAACCTGGCGCCATAACCAACTCGGCCATCTCACCGATGTCATTGGATGAGAGTCAATTGAGTTTTGCTAACCTATACACGGCGCAAAACGCCGAAGCACTGTATAATATCTGGATCTCTCTATTGTGTATCACTTCTAATATCCACGTGAGTGACGATTCAGTTATACCAGTTGAATTATTCTGCCTGTCCAAGTACACGGTAGCCATAGATCAGCTGTGACCTATTGTCCCTTTGCTAAAATTGTGAGAGCACCTAAAGCATATCCATCTAGCCCAGGGCTGGATAACCGGAGCAAACTTGGAAGAATGATTCGCAGCAATACTCTGTGCTACAGTCCCTTCCTTCTCAGCCTTATCCCAAACCTCTTCATCAACACACCCATACGTAAAAAAGCAATAAGGCTTATCAACTGCAGTAGCCAAGATCGAAAAGTCCTCACTGAAGGCCAGTTTCGGCATATCCCTATCATATTTTCCATGCCCTTCGCCAAAGTGCGCCGCGAACGACTCTTCCACTCTTTTGGTGACAGCTTCATCGTTGATCGTCAGAGGAAAAGCTCGGGTTTGCTCAAACTCTGGACTTTTCAGGACATTGGCGCACGAGCACTCTGCCTCAATGACTGTTTTTATACGTTTCAAAAGATGCTCGCGAGTAGCGATGGTAGTAGATCGAGTGTCGACTCCAAGAATGGCTGAGTCGGCGATGACGTTCTCAGCGTCACCAGCGTGAATACTCGTGACGGTCACCACGCTGGACTCAGCTGGGTCAACCTCCCGACTGACAAGCGTTTGTAGCTTCAGAATAGCGTTCGCTGAAATGGCTATGGGATCAATGGCAGTATGGGGCATACTCGCGTGCGATCCTTTGCCGTGGATGGTGACCTTGTAGTTATCTGCGCTCGTGGCAACAAGTCCTCTTCGTGTACCGATCGTACCAGCACGTAAAGGTCTCACATGTGCTCCCAGCACGAAATCTGGGATTGGAACTCCATGTTTGGTGTACAGGCCATCATCGACCATAGCTTGAGCGCCAGTACCACGCTCCTCAGCAGGTTGAAATGCCAGCACCAAAGTTCCAGCCCAGGATTCCCGGGACGAGAAAAGAGTCGCCGCAGCCCCTAGCAATGTCACAATGTGCATGTCGTGACCGCAAGCATGCATAACAGGTTTCTCAACTCCGCTCGCAGCATGAAGCATGCGCTTGGTGCTTGCATACTCTAGACCTGTAGTCTCCTCAACTGGTAACGCATCAATGTCTGCACGAAGCAAGACAGTTGGACCTTCACCGTTGCGGAGAACGGCAGCTAAGCCATGACCACCAATATGAGGCTTGATGACGAGATCATCGGGACCAATCTCCTTAAGTCTTTTGGCGATGGTAGCAGCAGTTTCGACTTCTTGGTTGGAGAGCTCGGGGTTGCGATGAAGATACTTGTACAGCTCCTCCAGCGGTTGAAGGTTGGGCCGATGCTGGTTTACCAAGTCTGATAAAATTGATTTTGACATTTTGTGATAGAAGACGTCGCAGGAGTGAGGGTTGAGAGGATTAAGGGAGTCATATAGTGTGGAGGAAGTGTGGGTTATTCATGTTGAATCCTCCGGACGTTTCCCCGAGTCATGTCATCTTTGCTTACGGAGTACGTACACCATCGTTGCTGGGCGATCTTAGAACAAGTTCTAACACTTTAAATAAATTCATCACAAAATTAGGAGACCTTAGACAAAGCTTAGGATTGCTTTAGAATAGACTGCTCAATTAATAATGAAAAACAGCTTTAGGAATTATCCCCCAGGGTAGTCAACGCTTCCCCTCTGAAGAAATTAGCCGGTACCCTTCCGAAGCTCTCGGGGACAGATTCCGACAATCCAAACCCCGAAAATGGGCGTCTAGGCGAACCGTAGGCGAAACGCCCGAGTTACAGTACGGAATATTGGAAAGATAGATACGCCACAGCTTTATGAGTACTTACCAGTAAAGGTGAACATACAAGGGTCAGGACGCAAGAATACAATTGAGTTAAATCAAGTTTGCAGTTGAAGCCAAGTATGAACCAGGCAGTTCTGCAATTAATTAAATCTAGGGTTACATTAGCAACACAAATCTCGCCAACCGCCTGTCTCTCTATCTTCTGTCTATTTCTGAAACCTTTTCTTTATAGTGCCGCATACTCAAATACAGGCTCATTGGGCTGACAAGTAGTGTTGAGCTTGGGCATCTCCCCGTCTACAAAATAGTTCTTGACAATCTCTTGCGTACAGTTCGATGGGTGCGCCATCAGTCCGTGCTATAAGCCTAGTTAGCAAACATTTCATTCAACTCTGGTATGTGGGGAATACTTACACCAACACCTTCGTGAACCACAACTCGACTTCCTCGGAACTGAGCAGACACGCCCCAGGCACTACTCAATGGCGTGACAGGATCATATCGTCCATTGACAATAAGCAGCGGGTTACTTGTCTTGACATTCCTCAGCTTGTTAATGTCAATCTGTTCCGTCGCAGAAAACTTCCACTGCGCACAGAACAGTCTCGCAACTGTTCCCAGTTCAGAGAAAGATCCCTCTGCGCGATGGGCTTGGAAGATCGAGAATAAATCATCCTGGTCCTCAACTCGGAACGAAGAGTCGCTGCATGCAATGCCGTTGGTGACGAACTCAGCGGCGATGTTCCACTCGCTTTCCAGCGAGCTTTCATTCCTCATCTCGAACATCGCTGTGACGTTGTTGTTGAAAAGGCCTTCGATGCGATTGATGATGCTGGGATAATTCACTGGGCTGTAGAGTTCTCCGAAGATGAGGTTTTTGTAAGTGATGACGAGCAGGTTTATATCATCGCTT
Organism: Fusarium brevicatenulatum; assembly: GCA_013363135.1. Taxonomy (NCBI): domain Eukaryota; kingdom Fungi; phylum Ascomycota; class Sordariomycetes; order Hypocreales; family Nectriaceae; genus Fusarium; species Fusarium brevicatenulatum. The sequence continues at coordinate 18,430 of JABEEJ010000940.1, forward strand.
GGGAGGTCTTCCTCATCGATGTCGCCGCCGGGAAGAGTGCCGTTGAGGTAGCCTTCAAGCATCTCGCTAAACTCTGTGAGGAGGCTTTCGCCCGTTGTGCTGTTTCCGTGATAGTCTGCGAGAGAGCAAAGATCCTTTCCGGATTCAACGCACTCGTCTAGAAGGTTGGACAGTGATCGCTCAGCATCTCTCATGCTGTAGATCCACGTCGTAGCCGCATAGTCATCGGCCTTCAAGTTAGCATCAATCAACATACGACCAATACGCTCAGGGAACATGGAAGCAGTAACTTGGCCTAGGATAGTGCCATAAGAGACACCCCAGTAGTTAAGCATAGGTCCCTGACCCAACGCATCAACAATAGAGATCATATCCCTCGCGACAAAGGGCGTTCCAACAAAACGCCCTGTATCTTGACGACTCTCATAGCAATTCTCTGCCAAGGTGCCAGCAAGTTCCCAGGTCTGGTTTCTGACAATATCCCATGTCTCAGCCTGCGGAATCGTGTTGAACTCTCTGCGACGAAGACCCTTTGCACTTGTGAGATTTGTGCTCGTGCCAGGACCCGTTCCATTGCAGACGAAAGGAATTGTACGACCTGTTCCTCTGAGTCACATTGTTAGTGTTACATAACACCAAGAATAAGGAAGAGGCTGAGCTTACCGGGGGTCGAATCCAATGACATCATACTGTCCGCCAAGAACTCTGTGTTGCATGTCAGCATTGAAAATACAAATCCACCAAGGCAACTTACTCGGCAAGTTCCTTTCCCGACCAGACGATGGCCTCGACGCCTGAACCACCGGGACCGCCGGGGTTGTACAGAACGCTGCCTAGATAGGGCTCTTTGGTGGCTTTGGCTTTGATCAGGTCAAGTTTGATGGTTTCGCCGTTGCTTGCAGACGTGTAGTCCAGAGGAACGGAGAGTCTGGCGCAATCATAATCCCTTTGCTGTCTGTTTGTCGAATTGTCTCCAAAGTCCAAGTCACATTCTGACCAGTCGATCTTGGAGCTGTTTGAGTTCTTGAGGTCATCTCTGGGTTTCAAAGAAGCGAAAACATCCTTTGGTATGGATGAGGCCTGTGCTGCCTGGAGAAGAAGATGGCTCAGAAAAACAGTTTGGAACTTCATGATGCAGGGAATGATACGAAAATGTAGTATAGAACATTCTCAATTTCGGGATATTTTTGTTCTATTTAAGCATAAATCTGGAGGACTTTCAGCCTACTTGTCCGTCATCACGGCACTGCCCTGTTTGTTGATCCAATGAAGGCTATGTTTCTCGGCGAAAGCCAAGGATTAGTCGTACGTAGAGACGGAACAGCCCAGACTCCACTGCCCAACCAAATCCCCATTTCCAAGACGCGTTAATCCGTGGCTCAACAGCTGAGCCTCGCTGGCGGTATATTTTGCCTGATCTGGTAAGTGGACTTAGGCGTTGGCAAAGAGAATGAGCTCTGCCTTGGTGGCCAACGCCTTGGCGCCCAGCTTTAGTTCTCAGCTTGTGAAGATCGACGCTGGCTCTAGGCTACACGATGCGTCATGACGAGGCTCGCCAGGTGAAGGATTTTGAATTGGGATCGAAGGATAGAGGCGCAGGATTAAACACGATGGATGTAAATGCGGTGAACCAAAGAGACATACAGTGAAGTATTATATTGGCATCCATATGATGCATGGTGTATTAACCTTTTAATAGTGGCTCACCCGACAGCGGAGAATTTTCGGGTTTCCGTATTCGGACAGCTTTGGCCTTGAAAGGCGCACGGATTCATTGCGACCAGATATGCCTGGTGATATGGTGCCTGAACTGTGCTTATGAGAGTGTTGGTTACATCTGGCGCCATACTAGATGTATCAGGACCTGAATAAAATTTCTCGACATTTGCAATATCTCAAACTTTGTGCTCATCTTTCGGCTACATCACCGAGGCAATTGACAAAGAATTACCTGATACAGAGAGCCTAGATATTTTATTTGCAGTTGAGACTTGAGGCTGAGAGCTTAAATCAACAGATAGAATTTAGCGCCCCCAAAGCTAGTCTCCCAATCTGGATCTGTTAGTTCTTTTGGTTCCGATCCTCTATAACTTCTTCCCTTTGATTGGTGAGCCCGTTGAGTCCGCGTTTTTGGCGCCACAACACCAGACGGTTAATAAGCTTGGCTTCGAACTCCCGGTAGGATAAATGTTTCAGCTTACTTCTGCTCGCCTTCTACAGGTGCTCATAAACGGCATGATGGAACCTCCCGATGACAACGATGCTGCACGTGACCTACGACGATTATAAGCGAGGTACCATGCTGGAACATTGTCCTTACAAGCCCGTACTCAACCCAAGGCAAGCGATGCGGTAGATCAACTTGCAGAGACTGACCACCGACTTTTACGGCTCATCGTAGCCGCAAAGTACTTCAAATCAAGCGTCGCTTTTAGTTAACGCGACGACTTGTTGGGTGACCCGGGATCATCCTCATGTCTCCGATAGGCAAATGAAGAGACACCGTGTAAGGGATGAGTAAAAGCCTAATGCTTGAAATTGACAGATTCTGACGAATCGGCTGTGCAAAGTCTTCGATCTCTTGAAATTGAATGACATCATAGACAGTGTCGGGATCTGACAACAGTAATCCCTCTCGATCACGGGAAAGGCCTGAGCCCAGCGATGAGATTACCCGTTTGCTCTAGCCGACGGGTATCGAAGAAACTGCGAATCGCGTGCCTCTACAAGGGTCACAGAGGTTAACGGCATTGACGATTTGGTGTGTGCCGCGCCTATCATGACAGTCCAGATGATGCGTCCTCTTGTCGCTACCATCTGGAATTATGCAAGTGGAATCAATGTGGAGGAAAATAATCTTTCTAGGCAACGACAGACAACAATCACTAACCTGGTTCAAAGCGTAGCGACAGGTGCCCGGCAAAATTTCAGTTCTCTGTGCTGTCAGCTACAAGTTTCAGCTGTAGACAACACATTTTCATTGGTTGGCCTGTGATATCGATCTCCCGGATGAGACCAGCATCTACCCGTCGGTATGAGATTTAATAGCAATAGAGACCTTCATCTGTCTCCCAACCACTGAGGGACAGCCACAGAGACGCGTCAGGCTGGGATGTCACTGCGGACTCCCGATCTTGGGCGGCGGGGTCAGCCAGGGGCTACAGTGTGTTTGGAATCAGGCCGCCTCATTTCCTCACCCGTCAGAGCTGAATCTCAGCACGAATGAGAGCTGCGCACGGAGAGACAGAGAAGACAGAAGCTCACCAAGTCCAGAGAGCGAGAGAGGGAAGAGAAGCACTGTGGTCAAAAGGAGGCATACTTCATCAGAAGGTATATCCCAAGCTTTGTGAGAAATTAGAGGAGAGCTGAAGACAGTTGAATTGATTGAAGGTGTCCTGTAGTGAGATCTGGTTGGAGTTCCCTCCCACACCCATACACGGATGACGTGGGCGGCAGAGCAGGCTCCCCTCTGAGTCGCCAGCTCCATTGGTCAACGTGCACTGCTTCCCTGCTCATACGTCCCGATCCAAAGCAAACTGCATGAAGCCTGTAACATGAATTGCAGTTACCCAACCTAGGGGAGGAAAGAAAACTCAGGACCTTGACCCTAAATGACAAAAGTCTTTAGGTAAATTTAGCCTAAGCTTAGGGGACTTTTTGCTTAGTTTATTTTGACACCTTATATCAAGGTGCCCCCTGAGGCCAACCAACTGTAAATTTGCAATTTTGTGGCTGGCAGAATCTTTCAGCTCCCCTTAATGTCCACTTGTCTGCTCATCGCTAAGCTCTTGCCTTTTCATCAACCCTCTTGATTCATCCTCAGTCTTTGCGAAATAACTTTTCCATCATCAGGCATCGCCAATACAGAGAAATTCCCCCATCTCACCTACGTTCCTACAACATGTCAACGCTGTCGCGAGACCCTACCGCGACAGTGGCGTCTCAGCCAGACATCAAGCTCGGGAGCTCCGAGCTCTACACTATCGCCTGGATCACCGCAAAAGCGATCGAACGAGCAGCAGCAACTGCCTTACTCGACGAGAAACATGATGAACCGGACGGGTTCACTCAGCATGTGGTCGACAACAATTCGTACACCTGGGGCCGAACTGGAAAGCACAATGTCATTATTGCCTCACTTGACGCAGGAGCCGATGGTACTATAGCTGCAGCAACTACTATATCGGATTTGATCTCGTCATTGCCTCACATTCGCTTCGGCTTATTAGTTGGAATAGGAGGAGGCATCGCAAAGCCTAACGAGGACCAGGATATTCGACTCGGCGATATTGTTATCAGCCAACCCGACGAAACAACTGGAGGGGTAGTTCAATACGACTATGGAAAGGCAAAAGCAGACGGCATCTGGGAACAAAAGGGTTCTCTCAGCAAACCTCCTTCGGTACTCCGTCGTGCATTGGGAAACTTACAAGCAAGACACGAAAGCATGCCGTCAAAGATCCCAGACCTACTCGAAAGACTTTGGAATGCGAACAATCGGTTCATGACAAAGGGAAGAAGGGACTACACTCACCCAGGGATCTCGAATGACCGGTTGTATAAGTCAGAGTACAGTCAAGTTGGCGGCGGTGTTACTTGCTCTGAGTGTGACACTGCCTGGGAGGTAGAACGCGAAGAGCGAGAGTCGGCTGATCCCGAGATCCACTATGGCATCATTGCCTCTGGAGACTCCCTTATCAAGGATTCTGCCACCCGTGACAAGCTATGGGAGCGACAGCGGTTTCTTTGTGTTGAGATGGAAGCTGCAGGGCTCATGGACAAGTTCCCATGTCTCGTGATCCGTGGTATCTCCGACTATGCAGACTCTCACAAGAACGACCGATGGCAACGATATGCGGCTGCTACGGCTGCTGCCTTTGCTGTTGAGCTTCTCGATTGTGTCCCAGTTAAGCATGTCCAAGCAACACCGAAGGTCAGCGATGTGGTTAAGTTCACTTACGAGGTGGTCAAGTCAAGTTAGTCATAGTCCACCAATCAAAGTACATATTACTTACACAATTGAACAGCCGATGGCAAGATAGACAATTTGAGGTGAATGAGGTAATAAAGTCCACTGATATCATTACTAATGTATACAAATCAGTACCACTGCACAAAGTATTGACTTGAAACTTGTTCTTGACCGGTTGCCGTATGCAAAAGGTGCTCGTTTCGATTCTCAGGCTCAGGAGCACAAACCGAAGTGCTTGACAAATACCAGAGTCGACCTCCTTAGAGACCTATCCAACTGGGTCGAAGACGATATATCGAAGCCAATACTCTGGCTAAACGGTATGGCAGGAACAGGGAAGTCAACCATTGCGCGCACTTTTGCCAAAGCGAGAGCTAAATGCCGTGACCTCAAGGCGAGCTTCTTCTTCCAAAGAGGAGAAGCAGACCGACAAAACCTAACCAAGTTCGTACCTAGTATAGCTCGCCAGCTCGCCAGAACAGTCCCAGGATATGCACAATCCATCAAGGAGACGATGGATGCAGATCCGGATATAGCGTCCAAGGCCGTAGCAATACAGTTTGCAGAGCTTGTTGAAGCTCCGTTGGGAGAACTGAGAGAGGCACCGCTGTTAATTGTTATCGATGCCTTAGACGAATGTGAAGGGAATGAGCACGTCAGATCCTTGATCAATATCCTCTCGCGTGTCACCTCCAATCAACAACATCTCAGAATTCTGATAACGAGTAGGCCAGATCTCCCGATCCGCCTCGGTTTCAATGACACGAAGGGAAATTATCGAGCCTTGATTCTCCACGACATGCCGGTTGACACGATCAGGCACGATATAACGACCTTTCTCATCGATGAACTCGCAAGGATTCGACATGATTTCAACAGCGACGTCCCAGAAGAACTAGAGTTACCAACAGACTGGCCAGGAACAGATAACATAAGTAAGCTCACCGAGATGGCGATTCCTCTTTTCATTTTCGCCGCTACTGTCTGTCGCTTCGTTTCGGATAACAGGGTTGGAAGCCCGTCGGAACAGCTTTCTAAGTACTTTCAACTCAGTAACCGCAACTTTGGGACCCATCTGGGAAACCTGTACGGCCCTGTTCTGCTGTCAACAGTCACTGGCGTCTCTGAAGAGGACCGCAGGCAGATCGTCGAGCACACACGTCTTATCGTCGGCAGCATTGTCACCCTGGCAAGCCCGCTCTCAATCACAGCCTTGAGTGAATTGCTTGAGCTCCGAGTCTCGGTCACCCATGGCCGACTGAATTTACTTCATTCAATATTGAACATCCCGGAAAGCCTGCGCTTACCTGTACGGCTGTTGCATACTTCACTGCGAGATTACCTCACTGATCCCGGCCAAAAGCAAAAGAATGAGTTCCACGTGGACGAGAAGCGTGTGCATCTTGGACTTTTCAAAAACTCCTTACGAGTGATGGATGCCGGGTTGAAGGAAGATATCTGCAACCTGGTATGGCCAGGAACTCAACGTACTGGAATTCCGTCGGAGCAGCTTAACTCCTGCATTGGAGAGGAATTGAAGTATTCCTGCCGCTATTGGGTCTATCACTTCCAGAAGATCAATAGCCCTTTGCTCCAACTTGAGGAAGTGTTCGCATTTCTGCAGAAACATCTATTCCACTGGTTGGAGGCTATGAGCCTCATTGGGAAATTGAAGGAAGGTTCTCATGCCATCCGGTTATTGCAAACCTTCACCAAGGTACGCATAGTTGTGACATGTCTCCAGAATATAACTAATAGTGGTACAGAGCGAACAAAACGAGGCGTATGGCCAGCTTTTGCGCGAGATCCACCTTTTTCTACAAATGAACTCGACAATTATTGATCAACACCCGCTTCAGCTTTACTCTTCAGTGATGTGCTCCATACCGACCGGTGGCATACTAGACCAAATGTGTCGAAAAACATTGCCCTCGTGGGTGCAGCATGTCTCCGAGCCAAGCAAGATGGCGAACCAAGCTCAATGCATACTGGAAGGCCATCAGACGCCGGTCAGATATTGCCACTTCTCGCTAGATAACTCGCTGTTGGTTTCCTGCTCCACATACGGAAGTGAAATGCACATATGGGACCTAGACTTTGGTGAATGCGTTCGTGTCATGCCAGATAGTGGCGGGACATATCGGGGTCCATTCAAGCTCTCATATGATGGATTGTGGATAGCAGTTACTACCAGCAAGAACAACACCGGTTCGGAGAGTGATAACCGGGCGCCTAACGACGAGAGCGATGAAGAAACGGTTGATACTGGCAGCCAAGCCGAGTCATATATCCGCAGTGGTGAAGAGGGTTCTACCTACAGCAGTGATGAAGAGGAAGAAGAGGGTGATGGTGTCCGTTTGAACCTTTGGCTTCTGGATACAAATGAGCATATAGGGCCAATCCCCTTACAGGGCGACATACATATGCAGCCTTTCCAGTTTTCGCCGGACTCTAAACTCCTGGCCTTGGTCAAAGAGACGGGCTCTGCGGTTGTTCTACGATTGGATACGACTGAACTGCCCTCAGAAACCCCTCTAATACATTGCAGGCAAATCACTGGCGCGGCGTCGTTTCGTCACTACTGTCGTTCTGGATGGCGAAGTTACCACCTCGCATCACCCTACCGCATAGAATTTTCCCCCGATTCCTCCGTCCTCGCGATTATATCACATGTTACCGGTAAGTACGCGGTGTAGGCAACCGAAACTTTCGAATGCATTCAATGTCACGAGATAGCCCCTCTTGTTAAAGAAATCTTCAATCCCAGATTTGGGTATGACAAATCAGCCGCAGTTGCCGTGACTCGGGATGGTTCAATCATGGTGGCTGGCGCCTTTGATCAAAACTTTGAGATTAGGGAATACCTAACAGCAGGCAATGAATACAGGAAATACCAAATCAGGTGGCTCGAGTCTGAAATAGTCATCTGCACACTCCACTGCGAGGAGAGCTTTGTTACGGATGCACAATTTTCCCCCAATCAGGCGGTTTTGGCATGCACTTATGGCAATGGATCTGTCAGGACCTGGAAAGTTGAAACCGGAGAATGCTTAACACTGTTCAGAAGTGGTCCGTCGTGTCAGTCGCCATGGTGTATATCTCTTTCTCCAGACTTGAAACTCTTATGCTCAACTCAAGGGACGCAAACAATAAGCGTCTGGGCAAATGAGGCGATTGAAGAGGATAGAGAAGAATCGGATCCGATCGAGTCTGTGGTGTTGTCGTCGAATCGCACTCTTGCTGCCACTGCTTCTTACACTGGGGTTGTCAGAGTCTTCGATATGGGCACATTTGATTGCATTCATCAATTTGAAGATGGATTTCCGGTGCGAACCATCTTTCAGTATGAACACCCAGAGCTCTTCCAATTTTCGGGGGACAGCAAGCATCTGTTTGCATACCAAATCACATCTCGTGGTGGCGGTTATGGCGACACTGCCCCATACTTAGGTGGCCAGTTCCAAGTTTGGGATATGAATTCGGGACAGAGAATCATCAGTTCTCGGACCAGGATTCATTCTACAGATTCAATTGGCAACTTCAAAGGATCTGCAGTGTCAGTTGCCCCCGACTTCCGTTCGATTGTCTCCATTCGGGATAAGAATGTCACAATCATTAGTGTTGATACCTTTTCTGTTACTCGAGAACTAGCCCTCCCGGGTGATGTCCACGACGTAGCATTTTCTCCCGACTCTAAGTCTGTTATTCTTCTTGCATCAGAGACTTCTGAGATAGTGTCTCCCGGGACTAATTATCAGAGAGAGGAATTGCTCCTGTCCAAGCTCAATATAGCACATGCTGGTCACGTTGTTGAAATTTGGCCACCAGTCGGTACCCAGAGAGTATTGGTAGTTTCTTCAGACGCAAAGTTCCTGGTACTGGAAATATCCGACGGTCGGGCACTGGTGATATTGACTGACACTGGAGAATTGCTTTACGAGTTCACCCTCCGCCATTGGGCAGCCCAAGTTTCCCTTATCGACAACGAGTCAGTCTTGCTGGTGTATGACTTCAACGTATTGACTTTTAGAGACTTCACGAATGGTCGAATCATTCGCCAGCTCCGTATCAATCTTGGCTCTTACCCTCGGCGACTCAGTTTCGATGTGAACAATCAACAGATCCATACGAATCTTGGCACAATTACGGCCCGGGAAGATTTATCGGATAAATTCTGTAACATTTTCATGGACGAGCATTTGACCGGCTATGGGATTAGTTCCGATAGGTCTTGGATACTGTGGAAGGGTAAGAAGATATTTTGGCTACGACCAGCATTGCGGCCCTGGCATGATAGTATTCAAGTTTGTGGATCGACCATTGTTATTGGAGCAGAGGCTGGGGATGTTCTTCTCTTCAAATTCGATGAGCTCAATCTACTTGAATAGAGTAATGATGGTTTTTTAATATGGAGCCATCCCTCTAGATTAAACTTTCGTCTAATATAAATCTACGGACCCCCAACAACACAGGACTGAAGGCTCGAGTATCTCACTGCTAAGTTAAGGCACCAGCACAATATCTAAACAACCTCTCCTTTCATCACGAAGCTGTCAGTGAAAGGGCTTGATACAGAGGGCATTTCCGCTGACAAATTACAACAACTGCCGAACATTGTCACTGGTCCGTCTGTTCTTGGCGCGAGGGCTGTGCTTACAATCCTTGTCGCCAACACCTGTCAAAAACTTGGCACAGCTTGAGGATCTGCCCCAAACGGTGCAGGACTTTCTATTTCGGGAATTCGATGTAACGGTAAGGCTGGGGCTCATTTCCCCTAAATCCTCGTCTGTTTTTTTCCTTAGTTCCCTCAGGTGTGAGCGCTAGGGGAGCCTCGGGGGGCAAGAAAACAGCGTTTATGTAAATGTAGGGTGAGTTTAGGATACTTTTTGTAGAGTTTATTTTGTCACCCTAAAGTTGGGTCTTGTGTTTTCTTGCTAGGTTCTCTCTGCTGGAATAAGCTCACAGCCACAGAGTTTGGTATCATTTCTAGAATTAATTAAATCACGTCCGATTCATCATTATGCATCCCTGCCAACCTCAAACATCCCACTTTGAGTTGTTCAGTTGTCTAGCTCCGCGTATGCGTACCAGTCGTCCTTGAAACCCCAGTTGCTCCCCTATCAACCATCAAATCAGCATCGGATCATTACAAAGCGGGATCAGAGAACTTACCTGCGCCTTGGAATTATTCTTCAACCAGCAGTTTGCGTTCAAACCGTCTAATTCGTCCTTCATGCGCTTCGAAAAGACGATGCTGGCGCACTTCACTCCGTTGCCGGTTTCGGCGTCCTTATCGATCATGTTGCCGCAAGCCTCCATACAGTCTTCAATCGTGTATGCATATATAGGTGCGTAGTCGGCAACAATACCTCCTCCCTCGGCGGGGGTGCCTTGTGCTGCATTGACGCCGCACCACCACTTGAACTCGTAGCCTTTGTTGGTCTTGTACCGTGTCTCGTCTTTCTTGGAATCGGGGCACTCTAACTCCAGCAGGCTGACCGTATCGGCAGCTCTCGGTACATAGGGAGCTGTGTCGTTGACTGATGTGCTGTTGTCGAGCGTTGGGCATGAGGTCGCGGTTGGTTCTGCTGTCGCGGCGGGAGCGGTACCAGATGCCGAGTCCGCTGAGCAGTCACTGCTGTTGACATGTCAATGTCTAAGCATAATTTGGCAGATGCAAAGTTTAGACTTACGATTTATTTGCCAAAGCAGCTCCCAATCCCCCACCTACACCCGCGCCAACAACGATAGCCGTACATAGAGCGACAAGCGCAGCGAAAGTCCAAACTCCGAGCCCAAAAGGAATCCTCACTCCATCCGATGACGCCTGCTGAGGATGATGATAGCCGGGAGGGATGTAGTAATTGCCGTTATCGTAGCCAGGAGCTACCTCTGGAGCTTTGGCGGCTTGTTCAGCGTCCGTGTTGACCTGGAGGCCTTCACTATCCGGGAGATGCTGTTGTTGACTCATTGCGCAACTCAAGAGGATCAAAAACCGCTGACAAAACAATGAATGAAAAGGAAGAACTAAGAGACAGGGAAATGGAGCGGATCAGTTAGACAGGATTAAATGGGGGCGCAACATGGAGCCTTTATAGCGACGATCCTTTTCGCTAAGCCTGGTTTCAAAATGGTATTACAGGCTACGATCTGTAAGCTGACCGCATCCAATCCGTAAATCATGGTGCATCTTGGTCCCCATGTTCTCGTTGTCGTAGCATGGCCTAATAATATCCCTGCAAGGTGAGTGGGCTAAAATCCCGTTGGAGGTTGGACTGCGAATTTGGAGTAAAGCTTGGGATCTGGGCAGGGGTACGGAGTAACAAGCTTTTTAATCCATGAATCAGATGGCCTCTTGGACATGAGGTTTGGCGAGGTGAGAGGGATATCGTGGGCAAAATACGCGGTACTTGAGTTTTCAGCCCTGTATAAGGATCCATTTTAAGGCGCCGTCTTGGGTGACATTCAGAGGGGCATTTAGTAGCTCTAGCTATAGAAGGCTAAATTAATATTTATATTAAAATTTATCTCTTAGTAGGTTAACCCTTAACTATATAAGTTTATACCTTAAAATCTATTTTAATATAATATCTTAAATTATTTATTATATAAAAGTAAGCTTAATTAATTAAAACCTTTTATTTAATTAAGTATATAACTTTATAATACTAATCTTTAAGTTTAAATTTAGCTTTATTTTTATCTTTTAAACTTAATCTACTTTAAAAAGTAAAAATTACTTACTTTTTATATATTATATTT
>JABEEJ010000942.1:0-16215 GCA_013363135.1 Fusarium brevicatenulatum
AAAGCGACGTCGCTATGAACAATTGGCCGCCGAGTCATAATGCTTATCATCAAAGCATCAGTCGGCATCACACATTCCGTCGTCAAAGCATCAATCGGCATCACACATTCCATCATCAAAGCATCAACCGGCATGACCGTAAGTAAAACAATATATACAAGCTTGCTGCAGGATTGAGAGCTATATGCTAACATATATATAGAACCAATACAATACAATCAATGTTGGCGGTTCGGGGGGTGGTGGTGGTGGTCGGCGCCGTATGCGCTACAACCACGTAAGTATATTTATTTTTCTATTACCTTTTTACTTGATTGCAATCTATACACTTGAGATTGAGCTCTATCCCTTGGTCAGCATCACTTTGCTTACGGCAAGCTGCTTGGAAATGTTGATATCAAGCGCAGTGTGCTTCTGGTTTCATGCGCTTCACCACCCTAACCCTCATTCATCTTTTAATCTCTCTGTCCAATGCTTTCCTTCACTTCAACATATCAACTCTCCTCTCATCAATCTCTTGCTTCAAAAGATGAAATACTAATCAATACCAAATCATAGTGCCATAACCATGGTCATAAGGACCGTGCTTGACGTGCCCCGGGCCCAACAGCAGCAACAGCAGTCCCCAGAGAGCCCTTATCCCTTGTGGCTGAACTGGTGGGTAGCTTTCCCAAGCAGAGGATGCCACCGCCACCCTTGACCCGCGTCAGAGTCCACAGCCCAACGCCACTAGAAGGATCACAGCGTTTGAGAGAGGCGTGGCAACGAGGATTTACGTAACGGCCAATGTTGCTATGGCCTGCAAGATTGTAATAAGCCACTTCTTTGACCGTGAGAAGTTCAATGCATTTCGATTGTCGTTGGTGAGGAACTCAACAAGATATGGTGAGTCTTCTGTTCCATGACCAGGGTAGTTGTGGTTAAGAACAGCGTCAGTAAGGCCGGCTTGGTCAAGAATAAGATTGAAGTGTGAGGTCTCGGCATTTATCTGCTGTGACTCGACGTCGGTTGCAGTGGCTATTGTTGAAGAAGATGAAGAGGTAGGAGGCTGCAACTGTGTAGCGACCGTCATGATGGCGATGTGTAATCCAGTCTCACAATTGTGTGACGCCGCTCAGGGAAAAGTATAGACAGTCCCAACTCGATCAAAGTTCAATATAAATAGTCGTGTCTTATTTGGGTGTACACCTCAGGTCGGTACACTAACATCTAATCTCGCAGGTCAAGAGCTAAGATCAGAGCAACTAAGAACGGCACATGCCAAGGTATTATACCCATCTCAGATAGATCTTCGTCTTGCCAGGTCCCTATTCAGATTCGCGGCCCATCTTCCTCTAGACCAGGGAGCGTTAGAGCGTATGTACAGGCTGTTATCCTAGGTGACACGGGTCGGCATATGCTCTATCGGTTGCTTTTAGGCATGAAGCATTCAGCAAACACCAATGAATGCCACACACAGGTACTAGGTAGCAACCACCAAGCCTTCCAACCAGCCGAAGTCCTGTCGAATCTCGTCCCCAAGCTCATTTTCCCTGTAGCTGCACCCGCTCGTGTAACATTTTGTCTAACAATTGGGCCAGCCTTGAGCTGAGGACTGGGGGCCCATGCATACGACAACCGACAATGTAGTTCCCTTCCAGCGCTTCTGATCGTCTATAGACTATTTCGGCGATGGCACTCTGTCAAACACGTCTCGACCCCATCGGAAGATATCAGTCTGACTTTGATGAACACATATAGGTAGGCTATCAATCGCAAATCAATCGAGCCGAACCCCGCCGACCTTATTTGACTAATGATAAGCAGTTAAGGTTTTGCTATCATGATGTGGTATATTAGTTTATCATCGGCACTCGGCATCTTCAACATCCGTTTTGTTGTCCGCGATTCGGATTCGAACGAGCCGGCGTATTCTTTTGAGCCCCATTATATAATTCTGATCAATGAGACGGAAACTCAACTCGAGGTCTGGACTCAACGATACCGTTTGATAGTTTCTCAAACTATTACGTCTAGTAAATCCAGCCGTGCCTCCGGGTTGATCTCAGTCAATAAGATCAAGTCGAGAAGATGTATGACGGAAGTGTGCGCCGCGATGTGATGGTTGCAACATGATGACCTACTAAGCTCTTGATATGAAGAAAGAAAGTAAACGGGGTTCGGATTCATCCAGACAACCGCCTACCGATCAGGATAAAAAGTTGTGGAGGCATATTCACGTAGGATGGATGGGATCACCTGATACCACGCTGTCTTTCGTCCTTTAAGTTATACCCCTATTTTTCGTCCTTGATTGAGGAGGTGCAGATTAAATCCGCTAGGAGCCGTTTGCCGTTATGGATCAGATCTCAGTGGCCTGTGACATGACGTCTTGCGACCTGCCAACAGAAATACCCTGCACTTTCCAGAGCTGCCTGTTTAATCTTCAAGGCCTTCCCATTCATCTTCATCTGTGCAAGTTCCTTGACGTGCATCGAACGCGATTCGACGAGCATTGAGATCATGTGCTTCAGTACTGCTAGTACTCTCGCTTTGTGAAACCTCATCTTCCTCCTCATCCTCATCCCCATCCACACCCTCTTCTTCTTCCTTTCTATCACCACTGTTGTCATCTCTTGCCGTTAAAGAGACATGCTCACCAGTCGTTTTCAAGACTGGCATACCGAGCATGTCACGAATGATCACACCGTTATCGTCTCGCACGTAAGGGCCCTCGTTGTCGCTGGTCCCGAACTTATGTAAATCGGGCCTGACGAAACCAGCCACAAAAAAGCCCATAACACCTTGCCCGTCATCTTTATAGGAGCGAATGCAAGCTTCTGCTATATCTTCATCACCTCCACATGCTTCAGAGAGTCCTCGGACGGGCCATTGTCTCAGACCGGAAACTTGATCTTCCCGCAACAGAATGCGCCAACCCCTTTGCTTCGCAATGTCGGATTCGAGAGCTCTCATGACAACACGCTCGTTTTCTTGCATGTGGACTGAACAAGTGGAGTATGTGATTCGTTTTGCTGATGGGAATTTGAAGGCGTGTAATAGTAGCGTTAGTTGAAAAGAAGAAAGCGCCTCCAAGCGTGTTTCTAAATCCTTCTCCGACTTGATGGCTGTCTCGTTACCGTCATCATCTATCATGATTCTGTCCTCAGTTGCCTCTGTCTGCTCATGTTTCCTTTTGCGTCCGTTTTGCTTTGCTGTCGGACCCTTTCCTGTGCTACTGATACCTTCTGGCAGGTGAAGGTCCGGCATCGAGTCTCGTCCGACAATTCCACTCCCTGAGCAACTTGGGTCCAGTAGCAAAGCTCCGACGGACTTGTACTTCTCTGCCATAGGGTCGACTTGTAGGAAGTCTTGTCCAAATCCAATCTTTGTCAGAGGCTTTGAACCTGCAATTTTGACCATTTTCTCCAAAGTTTGTGCTCGTCGAGAGTCTTTTTCGAATGCATAGATTGCCTGCTCTGGCGTACTGGATTCGGGTCTATGTTCTTTGAGGATCGCTGCCAAGTGAGTTGTCTTATTGCCAGGAGCAGAGCATGCGTCGATCAGGTCACCATCCTCAACTCTGGGATCTAAAAGATAAGCAGGGAAACAAGAGGCTTTATCCTGTAGAATGATTTTGCCCGTTGTGTACGCCTCGGATTTTGTGAGATCTGTCCCTGCAGTGATGGCCAAAAGGTTTGGCACATGTGGGTCGATGTATATGAGCCTTCCAGTGTTCGTGACGACCTCCTTGATGGATGTGACTCTAGTGTACTTGGAGAACGTCGTCTCCAACTGTTGTTCCAGTGTACTCTTTAAAGCATTGACACGAACCCAGCGAGGGTAATTCGCTTCTTCGCCAGCGCATTGTCTCTCAACTTGCTCTCTCAAAGCCTCGAGTGTTGGCATCTTTCTCCGAAGCCGCGCGAGCTTGAACTCTGAGCTGATGCGTCCTTTGTGCCTCTCAATTGATGCACGAAGCCCATGGCCTTGTGGAAGAGCAATTCCCTTCTTGGCCAATAAAAGGTCATGTACAAGAAGTAATGACAACGCCGGGGTCAGCTGCATGCATGATTCAGTATAGGCGTTCCATAGTCTTAAGTAGGGTCGGGATGCAAACCTTGCGCTCAATTTTCAGAAGTTCTGATCGCTCAATCACTTCCTTCAAAATGATGCTCCATTTGCAACTCTCTAACACCAAGGCGTAAACTTGGTTTGGTGCGGATTTAAGGTTTTTCTTCTTGAAAACACGCGACTTGAGACTGCCACCTTCAGACGACGATCCCGCTAGGACCTCTGCTGCCTCATGATAAAGAGACATTTTCAATGTGGTTTTGGGAGACCAAGAGTCGTGTGGTGAAGAAGAAAACGTAAGAGAGAGAAAGGCTGGACGTTCGTCCAATTTCCAACCGAACTTTAGCCGACCAGCAAAGTTATTAGTTATAAGTGTACTACTGTATCTGGTGTGCTTTGAGGAAGGGTTTTCGGAATGCGACTGGACGAAAGGAAAAATACAATATGGCACAATAATAGCTTAGAGCAACTGGGGATATACGGAGACTGTTGTAGTATTGTTGAGTTCAGAGTTCAAACTCCTAGGCTGACAACAGATTCTGCAATTGAGCAACATGGTCACTAGTAGGATTAGAAACGGGCGTGGCTACTATGCCGATGATACTTTTGATCACTTTTGTGTGCTGCGGTCCAATGTATTTTGCATATGCCCTGGATTCATGACGGGCAAAAGATGTGCGTTCGAGCGCTTTGGGCCCTTGGCAAGCAAGGTATGTCCTCCATAAATGTACACGTGTAGAAGCGAATCATCCAACAACTTTCTTCTCCCCCTTAATTCCATTCCCTTGCACCACGCAACTTGAATCAAAATACCTGTCCATGAAATCGCCAACCTTATATTCTCCGGTCCAAGGAAGCGAAGTGGTCACTGGACCCCTATACAAGATGCTCCGTAGATGCACCATCACAAGAAATGAGAAAAAAGCTTTCTGCCACCTAGACCTACCATTCAAAGTAGGCTATTAGCACATCGAGTTCGCCAGGAAGCAATGATTAGCGGCGCAGGTGGCTACGGCGGCGGAGATGGTTGTGTCCACTGCCATGGTGGTGAGCATGTCGTCGAACATGATCTCTCTTGTAGCTAGGAGTGCCGGCCTCAGTCTGGACAGGCAGACTGGCTGTCTGTGTGACTGTCACGGTGTTCCAGACGGTATGAACTCTAGTCTTACACTTCTTGGGCTTTTCGGGCTTGTCGAAGACGTCGGTTGGCTTGGGGACACTGGAGAGAACATCGGTTGCTTGAGCAGCCGCCTCAGACACAACTGCAGGGTTGGAAGGTAGAGTAGGCTTTGGAGCAACTGATTCCTCATGGACACCAGTGGGATCAGAAGCTGGCTTGGTGTAGCCGGGGAGTTCAGTGGCAGTGGTCTTCTCCCCAGAAGCCGGCTTGCTGGCGGAGGTTTGGGCAGAGGGCTTGCTGGGGCTACTCTCCTTGTCGCCGCCAGAGGGCATTGAGGGGGCCTTATCGCCATAAGAAAATCCACTCAAAGGGTTGTTTCCAGGAAGCTTGCTCAAGGTGCCAGTAATCTTTTCATCAACCTCGGACTCAATGGTGCAGTCGCCTTTGTTGAGGCCGTAAGTCAGGCCTGGACAGTGGTCCATACCCTCGGTACCGGCGTTACATGTGTCAATGATATGCTGGAGGAGGTCTTCGTCCCAACCGGCCATGAAGTCGGCATGGCTGCTGTATCCAGTAACGTCGCCATTGGAGAAGACGAAAGGCTGCTTGCCCTCACCCTCAGTCCAACGGCCAGTAAATTTGTCGGTGCGCCAGTAAGCCTCGTAGAAAAGGTGAGGAACGTGAATCCAGCCCTTAGGGCAGTCGAGATAACCGTCATTGTCCTCGGGGTAGGCCATGTTGTTCTTGAAGTCGGTGAGGCCAGCCTCGGGATTGTAACATGAGGGGAAGTGGACATCAGCTCGGAGGGGAGAATATTTGCCATCACAAGTTCGATCAGGGAACCCGACACCCTCACCCTTGTTGACAGGATCACCTACACCAGCCATCTTGCCATCAGACTTGGCATCCCAAGATGGGAGCGTGTAATCGTTGTTCAAGCGGGGGCAAGTCATTCTGGCAGGATTGACAGGACCTTTTGAAGGGTCAAGGTTAGGCTTGCTGCCAGCCTTGGGCATGGTACGGGTCATAGCATCACCAGCAACGATCTGGAGACCAACAGGGAAAGGCTTGATATCATCGTGCGTCTTCTCGAAGCTGTTCTTTGTCAGTAATGTGCGCAAGACAATCCGTTAATTGGGCAAGTGAAGGGCTTGGGTGGCGCAATGAGACAAGGCAGTGCTCTTACAAGTAGTAGGCATTGAAGTAGTCGAACTCTACATCTTCAAACTCTCCAGATTTGGGGTCATGGAAGTAAAGAGTGGGAAACCAGTAGTTACTGTTGTCGCCCTTGACAAGCGCATTGCTACACTTTGACTTCTGGAGATCCTTTCCGGTCGCCTTGGTGCTGAAGCCACTGCCACCCATGATGTGGTGGACATGAGTGGAGGTCTGGCCAGGGAAGAGGATGGGATCCATACGACCTCTAGTGAGCTGATCGTTGGTGAAGCGCAAGACGGCGAAGGTGCCCGTCTCGTGAGCAGCAGAAGCGGCGCCGGCGAGGACCGCAGCGGCGGTAGCGAAAGCGGACTTCATGGTGATTGACAATGGTAAATGGTGTTTAAAAGTATCGGGCTAATATTTTAACCGCACGGAATGATCTTCGACGGCGGAGTAGGAAACGATGTAAAATGCTAGCGTTGAGATCTCTGGGATTCTGGGCGCCGAGAATGAAACCTGCTTCTTCTTCAAGAGGAAGCAGACAAGTGTAAAGCGGGGGGGGGCACGAAGGTGATACCGGAGCACCTGTGAGAAGAAAGAATGTTTCGCAACCGTCCAGTCACTACGTTGAGTGCAGGTGAATCAGAGATGACTGATAGATCGTGGTGGTTGACAGTGAAAAAGGAGGGTAACAAACAGTTCAGAGAAAAGAAAGGTCTGAAGCTGCTCTGAAGAATGAAGGAGTGAGTGAGTAGAAAAATGAGAGGACGTGCCCAGCAGTGCAGTGTACGAGGGAAAATAAGATAAATAAGAAAAAAGAGCGTGTGGAAGGATGAAGAGAAAGAAGTATGTTGGACGAGGATCAGAGGTGAAGGTCTTTGTGTGAACGGGGGCCAACCTGGGCTGAATCCTTTAGGATCCATCCGTTCATTCATTCGCTGCAGCTGCCAACACTGCACTGGCGCACAGCGTATGCTATAATCAGCACTGCACTGGCCTTGTCACTGCGGCCATTTGGGCATGCTCTAAGCGCGTGCACGTCCATTATTGGTTTCTTGGCCTTCTCGTCATTGAGGCTGTCTATATGATCAAAGGATTATGGTGATGGAGCCTATGGGCGTGGCGAGCTACCATTCCCCCGTTTTTACTAACGGCGGCCGGGCCTACCAGTAATTCAGGGGTCACCAAGCCGCCAGGCGTTTTCGGAACTTTCTAGTGTAGCAAAATGGTGAAAGAGGATTGGCTACAGCGATTCAAGCCACATCTAGGGGGCCATGTGTAAAATAATGCTTGGAAACCTTGATTTTTGGGCTCCGTTGTCACGATAGGAGTTATGTCGGATGAAACAGACAAGAGCTGCATCAGCAATGAGCGCTAATGTCAAGAAATACCCTTTGATGTGTGTTCTTGTTTTTCATAGGGCTGGGCAGAATCTATTGCAACCCATGCGTACCTGCATCGAAAAACCTCATTCGGTGGATGGCGGCTGGCGGCTGGCGCCCGGATTAGTAGATGATGGACAGGGGAAATTGGCAGGGACTGTGAATCACAGTTCGCCCCTAGGTATCTGTATAGTAATAGGAAAACAACGGCTCACTAATAAGTGAATGTCCTTCATAGGTACATACCTAGAGGTAGGTAAGGTAAGGCAGATAGGCGGTAACGACTGCAAGAAGTGTACAACAGATATGCGCTGGCGGTCGGTGTGACTTTGTCCGCCGCAGTCATGTTTGATTGGTAGTGGTGAAATTGATGAGCTGCAGTCCGTATTTCTGCACTCCGGCTTCATCTGCTGTGATACATTGATCATGAAGATGTTTGCTTCGAATGATCATGCGCTAGAACCACAGTCGCGATTCAAGCTGCACAACCGTTACTCCTCGTTTTCTACACACAAAGAACAGAAAAGGTTCAGAATAATGAGGACCGGCCCGCCAGATCTTGGAGATTACAGGGTCACACCCTAAAGTGCCTGCAGATCGTGGCCTGGTCTGAAACAGCAGGGATCTAACTGGTGTTGCAGGGGTAAGGCCATGGGCTTAATCTGGATGATCGATATGGCTCTTGGGCGATCAACGACTATAACCATTGACGGTTAGTTCACTTGATGAAAATTCGATAGTCTTTTATATGTTGTTACCACCTCATTCTAAACAGCAAGGTTCACAATTTGTCAACCTTTAATCCGCAGTACAGGCAACTCTGAACAACACAGGAAACCTCAGGCTGATCCTTGTACTATTACTTGTGGCCGCGAAACGGAGCGGGTGTTTCAACCCTGGAGCAACCTGGACTGGGGTCAGACAAACAAACAGTGTATCCTTGCCTTCACTCAAAGACCTTTTGGTTATCGTTTCCCTCGGTTGAGCCTCCAAGCGGTATCCGAATATGACTTATAAATCGCGTGTTATGAGCTGCGCCACCAACTCCTAGCAAGAGGTCGAACACCGTGGGATTGAATCAAGCTTTTATAGAGCATCTCGCAGTGTCTTCTACCTTTCTCAATCTCTTAAGGTTGACTGCTGACTACATAAGCTCCACCAGAATGACCTGAAACGCGCCAGGATTCTCCCTGTTTTCCCATCAAGGGAAGCTTTATCAACGGCCAGCATCTCTTCAACTCCTCAATTTGTTGAATTAAACATCTACGCTATGCCAAAGATTATTGAAAGAGAAACTTTCAATTAGACTATTTAGCTGGCTCCTATTGGTTAATGCGTAAATTCCTTCTGTAGCCACTCTTTACCCTCACCACCAGCTGCCACTTGGGAATTAATGTCTCTTCTCCTAATCTCCTTCATGAGCGCAATATGTGCCATGGAACATCCGACTATTCTATAAGTGATTGTGAGGTTTTGCTCTCTAGTTATATCAATTTTATTCATCTCCAGGTGCGTTAAGAAGTCAGTAACCATCCACTGGCTATGTTATGGAGTTTATTCAGTTGAAGCAGTGGAAATGTGTTACCAATATTCTCAGCCATGGCCAAATCAACTTGGGAAGGAAATTCAATACCTCTGCTTAGAGAGATCAACCTGAGGGAGCATCCGTTAAATCACCGGTCTTCACACAAATGTGAGGATGGGGGCACTGAGATCCAAATCGCCATTCACCTATCTGATGAGCCCTACCTATATCTAAAGTTCTTCTTGATTCTTGGCTGAAAAAATACTCGATGGCGGTCACCCGATTGTTTATGAGTATCTAGAGTCTCTGATTGATCCTTTCAAGATGTCGCGAACCACTAGGCCCGTTTACCAATGTGTGGGCTTTAATGATAGGTCATATGTCAATTCGCCATCCAGATACATACTGTACCTCAAGGCAACTGGAGCCGTGACTTCATCGAAGGTGTACGAAAGTTACACATGCTAGGCAAATGGATGCAGGTAGCCGCCACCTTGCTTCTCGATCTTTTATTGACCAGAAAGTAGTTAAGCCACTGTATTCAACCCTACGCCCACGTCAAGTCCAGAAGGAAACTTGGAGAAGAGATCCAACAGTACGTCTTTCTGATCAACCACATATATATTTTTGTAGCCCAGCGTGAACACCACTGTTCTGCATTGAATGGTTATGTCTGTGCCACTCGAAAAAGTTTCAATGTTCATGTGTCCGATGCTGAGTATTGTCTACCCTGTATACAGCAAATGATGCTGAATGTTCAAGTCCAGAGTGCATCAGAATAAAACTCTGGTTATTGCAGAGAGGTTAATTTTTCAAGTTTTGCTGTTGGTAGAATGTGAGAGCTGGCATTACTACCATAAATGGCAAGCACCTCAAACTGTGCTGGGTTGTTATGAGTTCATAGTCGGCTATGAGAATAGATCCGTAGGTAGTCGTGTTTTCTAAGATTAACTCCCCCGCAAGCTCCATGAACTTAAAGTCTGCTCCTTCAGTAGACATTGTCATCATCATCGGGAACATGTTCTTCGGTACCAAGTTCATAAACCGTTAGCCACGAAACCAGGATTGATGCTTGAAAGATCAAGCGATACCTGGAAAACCTGTGATCTCTGCTCCCAATTTTATCAGGATTTCCAATTCAAAGGTTTTGTTCCGTCCGTTTGACGAGTGAGAGCATAATCCAAGCCACCAACACACTAATTCATGGCATTGAAAACACAGAGATTCCCGGTATAGTACTGGCCCAGTTATGAGCCCACATGAGGTTTAATACTGCACATATCTTTTGCTGGAAGAGCGTTTCAATGGTATGAACCCCTAAACATCTGTTGGCTACGCTCTCACGTAAGCTTGCATTATTCGGAGATATGCTTGCATCTGTTGGTTTTCTACGACTGACGGGCGATATCTCCCTTTTTCTGTATAAGCTCTCTCGAGAGTTCTCCGATGTTTCATACGAGGCCTTCTCTCATCGTTATGCGGAGGTTGCAGATCGGCGCCAAAGTCCAAGGACAAATCGTCTCATGGGCACAATCAAACGCTTGCCAGAAGTAATTTTTCCGCCGGTGTGCATAAAAGTAAAGGCTGTGGGAAATCTCGATATGGAGCCGCTCTCATCAAAACGGACAGCCAATTTTACAATACATTCTGAGACAACCTCAGTTAACATCGTCAGAAGCACGTAATCGGTAATTCGTGGCGTACGGGAGGGATACTAGCGCTGCCGGTTGGTTCCAAATGGGTTTGCTTGTGACATTGCATGCGGAAGACTAAGCCGTGTGGTAACATGATAAACACAATCTTCCCTTACATGCTTTGCCCAGTGGACCCATAAGATATGTCAGGAGGCTGAGCCAGTAGCTAGGAATGGTGTGTTGGCCTTTGCACTGTTGAGTACGTACGAAAATAAGTCGTTATAACTTCCAGGCGCTTTGGAAAAGACCACCGCTTTGCTCGCATGCCAAGCTTCATGATCTGATCCAGCATCCACTCCGTAAACAGGGCCACGATAGGAGAAGTTAGAAAGGGGAAGAGAATGAATCGAGTTCTAGGCTTAAGCAATAGGACTCTGAGAGGGTCTTGGGCTCTGGCATATCAAGGATTGATAAGTTAATGTCGGCTGACGCAACGTTGACAACAACTCTGTTGTTGCTAGTGAGCTCGATTCGTCACAAAATCGACCAAGACACCGTTAGAAATCCCTGAAAGTCGGCAATGCCAGAAACGGGACAGTACCATGCTAGTCATGTGCAAGAAATACACGTCTACTGTATGTATGTACCATGTTGAGCTGAGGCTTGCATGGTGCGACAAGAGTGAAGTTGCTGGATCAAAGATGTGTCTTAGAACCTTGTGTCTTACTCCGGGCCTTGGCATGATCGGCAACGACAGTGATTCAGAAAACACATGTCAGATTTACCCCTGTTTGTCACTCAAATATCATCAATCAGTGGAATGTTATAGCACGATTGCTCCAGAGACTTATCTCCAATGCCTTGCTCCGGTGCAGCCTGAGCTGGAAACAACGAAAATTGTTCGTAAGAGCCGTTTTCTTATACAAATCTTAATGCCTCACTTTTTGTATTTATTTTGGCATCCGTCGTCAAGGTACGAGATCGAGTGCCGTATGATATTTTCACTCAATGGAGCAATGCAGTACTCTCATAGACTTGTAATGACAAGCGTTCTCCGAATTAACTAGTCGACTGGCTCACACGAGATCAGATAACGGAGCCTTCAAGATATCCAGTAGATGCGGAAGCTTGCGTAGTTCCCGTACCAGACTCAACCACTTTATATATCGTCACGGGTCGTAGTCTCATAGCAGCCCAGTCTAAGGCGGGTAGTCCCAAGCCATCGCTTAACAGCAGAGCCTATCTCCGGAGTACATGATCTGGGAGACAGAATAATAGTAGAAGTTAGTAGTATGAGGCCTAGTGGCATTCTAACAACGATGGACTATTGAGCAGCGACTGAGAATGTTTAGAAAGTTTAATCAAGGTTCTATCTTAACACCCGCCAATCGAGTAGATGTGCATTTAGCAAGGACAGCCGTCTGAAAAAAAGCTGATACGCCAATTTTGACATCTGTGAACGTGAGCTAGATGGCTTACTTTTAGTGCCACCAACTCTACTCTTCTGAGATGGGTCAGCATGATGCTAGACTAGTTGTCGATCAACTCAGCGAAGTGGTGTGGTGCCAATCTTCTGGATGCCATTCTGGTAGTCAGTTGAGCGATCAAAGGACGTTGAGCTTAACGACAAAAGATAACGCTGCCAGGTCACAAAAGTTTCATCGTCAGATCTTTCCTTGTTCACGAAATCTCACTTTGACATCCTAACAAGTACTAGTCAGTTAACTTGACCGATCACATTCAACAAGTTGCACGCATCTTGCCACATCTACACAAGGCTCCTTGATCCAGAGCTTGCATTAGAAACATAAAACCTCCCAGCAAGCGGTCATGCATTTAAACGTTGATGAGAAATAAACTATTGGGTAACTTTCTTCTTGGACGCCCACGGAAACCTCTGGTTAGGGCCCCTTCTCAACATCAGCTCATATACTGAAACTCTTTTAATTGAAGCATGCCTTGCTGAAACAAAGGTAAACCAATGGTATAATGAGCACATCAGAACAGCTTTCATCCTGTAGCGCAGTATATAAACACCCAGGTAGCATCATCAATCAATATAGCGCCATATTGTCCCATCCGTGTTCGTATATGACCCAGACCTTGCCTGCCTTGAAAACACATTGAACGCCCTGTATATTATATGCTGCGTGTTCACTGTCGTGCCGAACGGCGGCGCCGCTTTCCTTGCAACGTAGCCTCGCCCTCATCTTGCTCTCCATCGCTTGAATCGTCGTGACTCCTGGTGTTTTTGGACCGGTCATTTCCCTTCTTGATAGAAATAATACAGCCTTGCTCTTTAAGTCGCTTAGTCAACTTTGTGCTGGCCTGCATCCCAGGAAAGTCCTTTGCTGTATAAACAGTGAAAACTTCGCTCTGGGCGGTGACCAAAGTCGGAAAGCGCTTCACCTCTTTTGCACGGATTGGGTCAATTTTGACTAAGGTGAAATGAAGGCGAAATGAGCCAGGAGTTCTGCAGGATAAGTCTGGAAAGCAGAAGAAGCAACCCTCCTCGCCATGTTCATCCTTGCCGACAAACGGGGCACTGACTAATAAGCCCATGAGTCGGCGCTGTTGCCGATACTCTTCAGGCATGAATGACGCATCACAAGACCCAGATTCATCGAAAATAGAGCAACTCATCACGTAGTGGGGATAGCGCAGATGTTTTCCTATCTCTTCTTTCGTGAGACTGTCATCTTTGATAAGAAGCTGAACGATTGGCGGCGGATCGATAACTCTCCGATCTCTCTCCCCAAATCCACATGATCGAGCCGCAATCGGTTGCTGTCGTATCTGGAGGTTGAAGCGGTTGTCGGATAAGCGATCGTCCACGCTCGTCCTACAGCGACTTCTCTCGCCAGTAGTAAGAATGTCGGCTATCCTCATAGGATCAGGCCGCGGTCCAGTTGGGGATATCATAGGACTGTTCGAATCAGGTGGTCTACCATTGGTTGTAACAGGCGGATTGAAGTGATGTTCTGTGAAGGGCGACACGGCAGACATATCGATTGATGACCTATGCTGACCATGTGTAGAGGTGGGCGGTTGATCCTCTGAAACCGAGTGCGGTCTCGGCGCATACACTGGATGGCGGCCTTGCGCGTGGTCCAGCATTTCGCTATTCCGTTGAAGAATGGCAGATGGAGCTTGGGGTGGGCCGGCTTGCTGCCCAGCTGTATGGTCAGTAGCATATAGCCCAGATTGTGGACGAGAATGAGGAGGATGAGGTTGGTTCTGAGGCACAGAGCCTGGCATCCCATCCAATTGGTAACCATGGCCAATTCGAGGGTATTGATGCTGCTGCAGCTGTGAAGGACGACGATGATCGGGCCCTACGGTGAGTTGGCTGGCCGGGGAATACAGGTGTTGGTCATAGTAAGAGTGAACTGGACCCTGAGGAGGGTAATGTGTGTCCGGTGCCCATTTCATTACTGTCGTCGCGTGTGGATGTGGCATGGCCTCCGGCATGGTCTGTGGCATCGCGTTTAGCCGCTGTGATGTTCGCGCGGCGGTCTCAACAGCTGTTAGAGACATGAATGTTGTGGAATATTTTTGGTTTAGTCAGAAAGGACTACCATCAACATAGATGGATGGGAAAGAGAGACGCCAGTGTCGAGCTTATTAGTGGAAGATCAGTGGCGGCTTAGATCGGTTGCATCAACAGCTAACTTATACTCAGGTACTCAAGTACAGAACCCTTTCGGTAGCGTCCAATAAGAGAATTAGGATCAGCCAGGCCGAAGGGAAGAAAAGAGCGGGAAGGGCCCAGTAGTCCACTACTTCCAGGGAGTCGGCTGTAAGACGGAATGCGGGCGGTTCCACTGACCAGATAGACGATGGGGGGAGTGGATGAAGGCTGGTGTAGTCAAAGGCGTGTAGCCTCAATGGGCTCCTAGCGGTCTGAAAAGACGCTATTGACTCAGATCGATTAAAGCCTTTCTTTGGGTGAGACTAGCAGGTTGGCTAACGGCCGGGGGAAGCGGGAGAATCTCGGCCAAGCAAGCCCACGACAATGAGAGGTAGCAAAGGAAACACAGGCCCATATGCAGCAAAAGACTTGGAGGAAGAGGGCCGTAGAATGAGGCCGTGGTCAGCCGTGTTTCTGCTGTGTACTGATAGAAACCGTGAGGGATGTGGGCGAGCTCGCAACCACACACACCAAGAAGCCGGATTTGGTCTCTGCTAAGCCTGGTCCTAACGGGAATATGACGGCTGTAGAGAACTCAAAGACTTTGCGTGAGGGAAAGGGATAGCAACACTAACGTGCGGGCGAATGAATATAGGTCAGAACGCGAGGGTATAGAGCTGTTTAGCGTCACAATGCAAACACCATGCCTAGGTATGGAATAGAAAATAAGGACCCGGAGGTCAAGTAGCTGAAGGGACGACGGCCCCAAGCGTACAGCCGTTCCAGCCTCAGTCGAGAGCGGAATAAAATGGTTCGAGTCCAGAGGTTTCAGACGGCTGAGGCAAAAGTCAAAACGAGGGAAACTCCCAAGGACTGGAGAACCAGGAAGCCACCAAGATTCCCGCCTGTGTATTGTTGGCGGAGGACCAATGGCAGAAGAGATATCGTTGAGCTTTGAGAGGCGGTAAATCGAGAGAAACTGCCTCGTAAGATCAAGCCCAAATCGCCGATTTCGACGATTTCCAAATGCGGATGTCAGAAAACGAAATGGCTGATCAGTGACAGTTGAAGATATAGTACAAAATGAGACCTCGCAAGCACAAGTTCTAAGGTGATGGCAAGAAAAGCTAGAGATAATTGAGTATGACAGGGGGAGGTGAGATTATTAATAAATATTTGCCATTGCCTGGCCTACCAACAAACATGAAAAAGTCTTGGGCATAAAAACCCAAAAAGCACCCATTAGCACTCGCCTCTCCCTACCTGACCTCGGATCACAGCCAATACCAGGCACGAGATGCAAATGGAGCATCCGTGGTCAGGTAAAGTATGTATGTAATAAGAAAAAATTGCGTTGCTACATGCAGTAAAAGCAAAGTCCCAAGGTAGGTCGGCATGTAGGTGAGTGAGGGGGGTTGACCTGCCATGCGGCCGCAGATAGAGGCCTGAAGCCCCATCTTTGCCTCAATCAATGGAAGTGCCGCCGGCAGCGGTCGCGCATCTACCAGTACAAGCGTAAATGGAAAGGAGGCCTAAAAGGAACAGGGCTTATGCAAACCACCAAAAGTCGGCCGGGCAGTCGGGTAAACAGATCTCTCCTGTTCATTTCGTTGTCCTAGCTATGGGTCGCGCAAACGTTCTCTATCATAGGCCACCATCGAAATCGTCGTATTTGTGAACTCTTAAGCTTACGGAAGGCCAAATCGACATCT
>JABEEJ010000945.1:0-52977 GCA_013363135.1 Fusarium brevicatenulatum
GGGGGGATATCTAAAAGAAACGAGTCGATGTATTGCTGTATTTTGGGGGTATTTTCATCATACATTAAGTCACTGGACTGTAAACGTATTGGAGACAACTAACTCCAGTCCAGAGACAAGATTAAAAGGGGCGTTCCAGGTAGAAATGGTAAATCTTCTATCTTGAATAAACTAATAAAATACAATCATGACTCGCTTCATATGTAGCCTAGACCTCTGCATCTATCTTGTTGACCTTTGAGTCATTGTCATCTCCAATCTTGTTTCCGCTGGCTTCTTCGATTCCGCTCACAAACAGCGCGTCTTCGTCAAAAGTAGGACCCTTGAAGTTATGCCGTCCATCGACGAACCATTGGATTGAAGAAACAATTATGATGGCTGCAAATGCGACGACTGCGTAGTTCATGTTGGAGGCTGTAACATCGCTGACGGGGGGGGAAAGGAGGAAGACGGTGATGACGATGGTGTAGGCGATGCCAACCTAGATCAAGGATTAGTAAAAGTCATTACCACGGATTAGTTGTTTTGGGTCTACTTACAAGATTGCAGATCCAGCCGAGCCACTCTGGCAGCACAAAAGGTCGGTTATCCAATAGTCCCTTGCGTCCCTGTAGACAATTGATGGCAGGGGTGACGGCATATGAGATCGAGAGAGCGATAACCGCTGCAGATAGAATGGCGTTCAGTGCACTTGTTGATCCAAGGTAGACGAGGCCAAATATTATGACGATCGCGTTGGTGAGCAAGAGCGCATTGACTGGAATACCCCATCGCTGGTCAACCTTGGCAAACACTCGAGAGAAGGGCAAACCTCCATCACGAGCAAAGGCGTAAAGGATACGAGTGCTTGTGGCCATAATACCTAAAGTCCCAAAAACGAGGCAGATCATAGGGAATAGTAATAGGCAAACAGTGCCGGCCTTACTGTTTGTCGCTTGAAGGTAGATCTCGACGAGAGGACCAGTTGGGGAGGCGACGACTGCATCAACATCCTTGATGACGAACAAGAGACAAACAAGGAAGGCGAAGCCTGTAACAAGACCCATGGCAACACAAGCCACCATGATGCGAGGTCCGCGAATGCAAGGCTGGGGAATCTCTTCAATCATATGCGCAACAGCATCAAAGCCTGTGAGGCCGAGGCCACCTTGCAACAGGCCCAGAAGAAATGCAACACCACCAGGCCAGCCAGTCGAGTTTATAAACTCGCCAAAGACGAAGCTAGCCGGCTGGAAGTCAGGGGCACTAGTGGCCAAGACCGTGATTGTAGTAGCAAGGAGACCGCAGACAGACCAGACCAGCGCGATCTTTGTCATCATCGGCAGTCCCGAAGCCAAGAACAAGTTGAGGAAGAACCCGAGGAATGTGTATAAGAGGAACAGCAAGAAATACTGCCATCTCGTCGGTACGAAGTCGGGGTCGTACATGGTAATAATACCAAGAAACAACTGTCCACCCAAAACACCACCAGAAGCAGACAAGGCGACCCATCCACTGACATTGACCCAACCAGTAACCCACGATACAATAGCGACCCATTTCGGCGGCGATATAATAGCCGCCCAATGATACTGCCCAGCACTGGTAGGATAACAAGAAAGAAACTCGGCGTTCGAAACAGCAAGCGACAAACTCCCCACTCCAGCCGTGACAAGGCCCCAAATAACAGCTGTTGGTCCACCGCTAGGCAAGCCCACGGATAAACTCGACGCAAGAGCAGTCCAAGAGTTGAGAATCGAAAAGGCAAGGCCGAGCATAGAGACGAAGGAGAAATTTCGTTCTAGCTCTTGTTTGTGGCCTAGCGCTGCGAGTTGCGCGGCATCGCGGGCCAAGTCAGCGTCGTGATTCTTCATGTTGCTGAAGAGATGCAAGAAAGAGTGATGAGTTCGACATGGAGAAAGGGGTGAAGGTGGATTTTGAGGTTGATGAGTTGATCTAAAGACGGCGGATGGAGATATGCTATTGGTTGTGTGAAGTTGTTTGATTGGTTGGTGTTAATCGGCCGTCGGGGGACGATAAGGGTGATACCGCATATTTTCATGAAATTCGGTAGCGCCTGTGGGTACACACTAGCCTGATTGTAGCCTTCTAATTGGATAGTCTGTAAATAGAGATCTGACATCTTGTTAAATAGCCTCATTGGTCAAATGAGGGAACAAGCTGCAGCTAGCGTGTACCCACCGGCGCTACCGAATTTCATGAAAATATGCGGTAGTGGTTGTGGGGAGAATCCACTGGGTTATCGGAGATTGCGGGGGAGCTACAGGGGGTTTAGGGAATGTAGGGTACCTATTCCGCAGTTATCTGATCAAGACAGGTTGGTTCACCTTGCGATACCATGTTTTAGACATAATTGAGCCAGTAAGTTGGGACAGACTGAGTTTCTGCTTTGCAACTGCAGCTTCGTACCTACATATATCAAGACTACAAGTCTCTGACAGTTTCCAGAAACGCCGCATTGTGATAAACGAGAACAACTGTCAGTACTTTAAAACTGTTCCTTAACATGTGACCAGTTTTTACGACTCCTCCCATCGTATATCCTTCTTCACCGCAATCGTCCCCAAAGGAATCTCATCCACAGCCACGCCTTTCGAGTGTTCCACCACAGTATTATGCTGATTATGATACGTCTCCGGCCACAAGACAGGCTCCTCAGCAGAGTCGTTATCGTGCAGTCGACGAAACGGCCCATCCTTGACAGGACCCTTCTGTCTGTCTGCTGACTTTTGGCCGCTGCCTCCAATAGTGATGATCCCTTCTTTACTGCGGTCTTGTGTAGTCTTGGTGATGAAGCGACCGAAGAGCACGTATAATAGTGGTTGCATTGTTGGGAGACAGGCGCAGAGGAGGCCGACTGATGGTTCGATTACTGTCCAGATCCAAGGTATTGAGATGAGTTCTGTGTATGTCGGTTAGTATGGTGTTTATCGAAATTGAAAGAGATGTGTGCTTACTTGTAAAGTCTGCTTCTTGGCCGGCTTGGAGGAGGGCCACGATGTACTTCAACCGAATGCAACTGATAATCACAATCCTGTTCAAAATAAGCAAATGCCTACTTTCAGTGCATCCAAAACTTACAATCCACCAAGCAGAAATATCCC
This sequence comes from Fusarium brevicatenulatum, assembly GCA_013363135.1. Lineage (NCBI taxonomy): Eukaryota > Fungi > Ascomycota > Sordariomycetes > Hypocreales > Nectriaceae > Fusarium > Fusarium brevicatenulatum. The sequence continues at coordinate 3,105 of JABEEJ010000945.1, forward strand.
CGCAATCGCAATCTTCTGCGATCTCGGCACCTGGACCTTTGACACCTCGAAAACCGGCAACGCGATAATCATAGCGTCCATAACAATATTCGGGATCGAGTTGCCAATAAAGAATTTATTCTTATCCAAGCAAGTGCCCCCTTTCATGAACGGTTTCCAGGCTTTGTCGACGGGTGAGCATTGGAAGATGGAAGCGAAGATGATGCCTATCCACCATGAAAATGTCATCCCGCCGAGGATGTAGCCGCCGATTCGCATTGATTTCGTTGGGAAGATTCGGTAGTACATTAGGAGGATGCCGACTTTTATGGTGCAGAGGACTGTGCCATAGACGAATTCGGTTAAGACTAGACACTTTAGGGAAAGTTGTTAGAATATGGAGTTTAGTGACGAAGAGGACTGTCGCCTACTAATTGAGCTCTTCCAAGGCGATTGGGGTCTTGCATCATGTTGACCGCCAGCGGTTTTCCGACTCCACCGTACGTCACGGCTATTTCTATCGTAAGTATCGTGCACAGAAATAATGATGGTCTGCAGCGAAAACTTACAGGCAATAGCAACACCAGCAGTCGCCCATAGTAATGGCTAGTGCTATTGTTAGTAACTTGTTGCTGGACGAAAAGAGACAGTTCCAACTCACTAGTGACAGCAGTATCATGAAATCGTCACGCTCAAGGGCCATTCGCTTCCGATGTCGAGCCCACACCCTAATAGCCACAACGCCGAGGGCGAAGGGTATGGAGACTGCGCTTACTATAATGAGAGAGGGTCCCTCATTATGGTTCAAAATCTCAGGCGGAAGAGATTGAGTCGAGTTATTGCCAGACATATTGCCGGCGGTAATAATAGTATGATAGCAAAGCGAATGAACCACCAAAGCCGCCAAGGGCAGACACGGGGAGCGAAGCATGAAATATGGTTCGAACTCGCCATGACCAAAATAGGACTAGAATAACGAACACAATTGAAACAGCCGATTCTTGACTCGTTCATCCGTCAATGCAACATAACGCGGCAGACGCGGGTCCACGGCATTCACAGGAACAAAACCCACCACGAATGCAACCCTATAAGGCACAATCAAGGGACTCGTACCTAGGGGAGGAAAGAAAACTCAGGACCTTGACCCTAAGCGATGAAAATATTAGGTAAATTTAGCCTAAGCTTAGGGCGCTCTTTGCTAAGTTTATTTTGGCACCTTATATCAAGGTTCGGTGTTTTCTTGCCCCCTGAGGCGTACCAAACCTGCGGTGTTAGTGTGCGGAAAGACAGGGGATGCAAACTCTAAGTCAAACGTTGCCCCACAGAAGGATTTGCAGCCGCAGAACCTCACCTCACTTCCCCTGAACCATCAGTCAAGCTTTTTGCCTATGGAGATGGGTACAGGGATGTATTACGAGGAATCCACGTGGACTGCTTCATGAGCTGTTTTCTGCAGAGCTTGCATCATGATACTGTGACTAATTATAAGAAGTGTGCTTGGTCCCTTTTATGATATGAAACAGCCAGCCACATCACCTCGTCAAGAATATCTCAACGAATAATTGCCACTGTCGATCATGAGCGAGAAGCCAGTCCTACTCTTCGTCCACGGAGCATGGCATCCCCCAAAATGCTACGACGCCATTAAATTCGCCCTCACCAATCTCAACTACGAATGCGTCATCCCTAAGCTTCCCTCCGTAGGGCCTGAGAGCCACGGCGTAACATGGGAAGCAGACAAAGCCAAGATCATCGAGGCAGCTGAGCCTTTCTTCTCTCAAGGTCGCGAAGTGGTTCTCATCGCTCATTCCTACGGCGGCATTCCCGCTACTGCCGCTACTGAAGGTCAAGGCACAGAGGAGCGTGCGAAACGCGGCTTAAAGGGTGGATTCCACTCGATTATCTTCTTAGCTGCGTTTGCTATCCCGGTCAAGGGCTGGGATCTTATCATGACGTTTGGTGGGGCTTATCCGCCTTGGCTGCAGGCTGGTGAGAAATATACAAAGGTAAGACTCATCAAAGCGTCAGCAGTATATCGCTAATGACTCGAAGAATCAGATTACGAGGATGGCAGAGGGCGCTAGGGAGAGTGTGTATAGTGGCTGCACTGAAGAGGCGATAGATAAAGCTTTGGAGTCTACGGAGCCGCATTCTCAGGACGCGTTTGAGACGAGCCTGGATTTCATCGCTTCGGATATTACTATTCCGAAGACATATATCATTTGCGAAAATGACCAGCTTATCCTGTTACCTCTTCAGGAAAAGCTTGTTGAATCGACGCCTGGGATGAGATCTGCAAGGCTGGCGGCAGGTCATAGCCCGTTCGTGGAGAAGACGAAGGAGACAGCAGAATTAATCGCCAAGATTGTTGAGGGTCGAGCGTAAATAGATTAGACTGAACGGGTCATTGAATAGAAGCGAGACTATCGGTCCTAATTGATGATGCTTGAGCTCGTCCTCGCAGGGCTGTAGTGCGTGACATATCGGCCAACATCCGTGCGGCTCCGCAGACTAACCCGCGGTCCCGCATCAAGCTTCCGCAGCCACGATTCATGAACCCTGACCGATCCTAGGAGAAACAATACTCCTGACTTATCTCGCAGCCGCTCGTACATTTAATTATGACCCGTTGCAGCACCCCAAATCCAAGCAGCCCAGCTACCCAACACATACACGAACAGCGCCATGAAACAGACCTTACTGATCATTCTCGCTTTCTTGCCAGTGGGTCCTTGACTCTTTGCCTTGCGCTCGTTGATCAGGTCTCCGCGTAAGATTCTTTGCTTTCGAGAGAATTGTAGGATTCGAAGGTCAGGAGCCCAGAAGGTGCCGATTAGCATTGCTAAAGAGATTACCGTAGAGGCGGTGGCGAGGAAGACATAGACGATAGTCACTCGATCGTAGGAGCCATCGTCTGCATCTTGGATGACGCCGGTGATGATACGAATGATGATGTTGGTACTGATTCTGGTGTCAGCTCTCATGACTCCGTAAGGAGGTTGATTGACTCACGCGTTGTTCATCGTCACCTTAGCAGCATACGCCGTACCAAAAACATCTTGATGCCACATACTCGTTCGGATACCCTCGATAATCGTCACAGGACCGAATGTCTTGAAGATGGCGTAGAACGCATAGGAAGCCGCCGCGCCGCTGGTTGTACTGCTCCAGTTGATGAGCCCCATTGATAAGAGCATGCCAGTGCCACAGATAGCCATTTGCGTCACACGGTGGCCGTAAGTGTCGATGACAGCTCCGATCAATGGACTGAGAAAAAAACCTGCAGATCATGATAAGTCTCCTAACTTTGCTTAGATGACTGAAGGAGATAGCTTACCGGCATACTGCGACAAAGAGGCATACCAACCAGCCGCCACAGCGTCCACTCCAAAACGATGCTCAGCGAGTTCAGTAGCATTTTGGGAATAGATGTTGGAACAGCTAGTCTGTACCATCGAGAAAAGCATGATCGCCCAAAAGACCCATGGCAGTTGGATGATCTTGTTAAGATCAAACTTCTTGTTCTTCTCAACAAGTGCCTCACCCGTCGCTGGATCAGGAGGTGGACGAAAGCGCTTGTGTGCGATCTTCGTAAAGACAAAGAATACGAGGGTGCACAGGTTTGTGAAGAATGCGACGCATGCGCCGATCCAAAAGACCCAGGCGAAGTTTCCGGTATTCTAAGAAGAAATAAAGTCAGCTCCTGTTTTTGTTCTGTTGATTAGTTAGGTTTATTGTACCTTGGAAATGACATTGGCCGTGGAGCTTCCAACAAAGCCTCCAATTCTTGCAATGCCGATCTGTAGACCTATAGTCGTGCCAAAGCCTCCACCAGGTGCAAACCATCCCGCGAATACTCTATAGTACGCGATCTGAGTAGCGATATCTCCTAGCGCAGCGGTGACTTTACCAAAGATCATGAGCGGAAAGGACCTGCATGTCGCTGCGCCTGCGATGACAAGAGCACCCGCCGTCATGATCAAGTTTCCGTAGAGCATGGCACCTGGCATTCGTTAGCTAAAAGTACCAAGGTCTTGCTTGACGTTACGTACCAGCACCACCAATACGATCCGTCAGAATACCAGAGGCCATCATCAATAGCGTGACCAAGAATTCCTCACTTGCTTCAAGTAGAGCGAATTGCGTGTTGTTGATGTCTAGCTCCTTCTTGATGGTGCTCTTCAAAGAGGATGTCAAACGAGCAGACCAAGAAGCGCCAAAGCTGATGAGACAGATGAGTAGGACGGAACCAAGTCTCCAAGTCATTGGGACAATGGGCCGGTCGTCTTCGGTCTGATTGATTGAGACAGAAACAGCATCCTCAGCTTTGACGTTCTCCAAAGCTGGATCAGGAGCGATTTCTCTCAAAGCTGGAGAAGCCTCATGCTTCGCAGGACCTTGATCGCTCATCGTGAAGAATCTAGTCAATTGAAGTAGGATAGCCCAATACCAGGAAACATGAGCTTTGTGAAGAGCAAACCTCAGAAGCGTGGATCCCGTCCTTATATGGCCACAAATACCCTCATCTTGCTCCTTTCCGCTGCCATGGCACCATTCCGCAGCTTGCACTTTTACGTCTTCCAAGCTAGAAGCACTAACTTTTAAGCTTCTTTCTCAGCCTCCCTTGGCAAGCTAAAAACGACTTTTAGGCGTCACTGGTGTGTTGCCATAGGGCCAGAAAGTTGACAGCTGGGTCCGTTGCGCGAATTTATACGCGCTAAGCGATCAAGGTTCAACTAGTCTTATGCTTCCTCAACATCAGATGGATCATCTGATAAGCATCATCTTATCCGATAGATCAGATAACGATTCGAAGTTTTTTTTACGAGGGCTCGCGTGTCTTTAGCTGGCTTGGCAAAGAGGATCGAACGAGAAGAAGTCGGGTAAGTGACCGGCCTAAGCCAAATTCATGTCAAGAGAGAACACGCTCTTGTTCTAGAACTTATTCCGCACTCCACTCAAAGGTCGCTAACTTGTTGGCTCGATTTATGGTATACTGACCTTCTCTGTCCCTCTCGCCGTCTGCTACTGGAAGTAAACTATTTAGAGAGCGATTAACGCGGCTGGGTTAAAGCCAATTGCTACCCTATTTGCAGCACAATTAGTTCCAGGCTACGGACGTATTCTAAGAAAGTACTGTATAGCGTACTGCTATATTTAAATTATTTGTATTCTTGATACCTCGAAACTGCTTATAAGAGCTTGAAAAGTTGTTCCTGGAGTTTAGGCTCCTGAGAATCCTTCTACTATTTCCATACAGTAATAGCCTTCCCTTCTATTATTTTATCCGGCCCTATAATTGAGCTAATTACATTTTATCAGTCCCACCCATCTTATTACCCCAGGATCCTGCACAAGAAGTGATTGATAGCTTCAAAGGCATCGGTAGCACAGTTAAGGTAATGGCGCCGGTCTCAGGTTGGTCGAGACTTATCGTTTTATTGTCGGCGTTAAAGGATGCTATCTAATCGCGTCCCCTTCGAGATTTCTTTACTAGCTACAAGTGGAAAGAGACAACATTAAAAGAATATCGATAAAGGAAGATTGTCTTACTGACGTAAAGCTACCTGTATTATTTTCTTACTCCGCCCCTGCTCGTGCCTGAAATGACTTTCTTGGCAATTGTATATAAGTTCTTACCTACAAAAAGAAACGTGTTTAACATAGTTGCGATAATGCTACTAATTACTGATTTTTCTCTGCATCCAAGATGATAGGGTTGAATAACGGTTTCATTACATGCCATAACATCCATTCTTCATCATTTCCCCAACCTGGCTCATTTCGGATAAGCAGGTAGCCAACTCTCAGGTACAAATTCAATACCTGCCTCAAGTAAGGCCTCATGGACGGTTTCGTCCACCTTGTCCCAACAATCAATGCCAATATGCTTCAGATCTTGAAAGCGTTCAGCCTTGGCACTAGCAAGCTCTAGTAAAGCCTGTCCTAAGTGACTAAATTCTCTTTGCTGCTTTACGCTCCTATCCACAATTCTAAACGGCAACTCTTGCCATTCAGTTGGATCCAACTCTAGACCGTCCCAGCCCAAGTGTAGTGATATTATCGATGGCGGTAATAATCCAGTAATCGAACAACGGAGAGGTGAAATGTGAAACATGAGCCGCGTGTTCAAAAAGACATGTTGAAGTTTCCCAAAGTCTCGGAACGTGCTCTCGCGGCGGCCGGGGCGAGAGATGAGTTTCGCACAGCGAAGATCCAAGTGTAACGTCTCCAAGCTGTGCCGATAATCATATAACTTTCTAAAAGCATCTGCAGGAACCCAGCGCCTTGGGAATGCTCCACTGGACTCAACAACGAGCGACCGAAGGTCTTTGGCTGCGAAAGATAGTCGTCTGCCGAGCTCTGCGGGTAAGGATGTATTTTCCAACCGGAGGGTTCTGATCATGGACTGGGCATCCCCTGGACCTTGATCTGTTCCTGAAGAAAAAGAGTTTATGATGTCAAGCTGTTCCAAGTTCGGTGCCCGCTTCAAAATGGAAAACAGATCCCTATCTACCTCCAATGTCCGAAGATGCGGAAGCTCTGTCACTCCTAGATCGTCAAAAGCGGTATGTCGAAATTCTTCAAATACCGTTTTGGATCTGTAAATAATGTGACTCAGCTTGGGGAGCATTGCAATCAGCATTGGTACGAGCTCATGGTGCAGAGACCTGTACAGGTTATTCGCCGTTATTGAGTATTTGTTCCCGACCAAACGATGCAAACCCCTTTCAAGATAATGCTGACGGGTGCTTAGAATTGGATACTCCAAGATTTCATCAGTGAAGGCTGAATTGAGCATGAATTGATACTCGTGCTGCACTCCCCATGCTTGCATCTGCTCAGGCGTCCAAGACTCCATAAAGTGCTCTGCCCGGTACCGCCAAGCTTTGGCAATGTCGATGCCGAGATCAGCGGCACCCTGCTTCAAAGATAGGACGATTCGTTTCACAGACCCGTTGGAGTGTTTTGGATGAACGAAGAGGAAGCGAACCTTGTCAGCGAGGTCTTTGCGTGATCCAACGGTGCGCATGAATTGGTTCAGTCTGTTGCCAAAGGTATAAAGCTCAGACAGCTCGGAGTCGCCGTAGCCAGGTGCAAAGTCATGGTACAGAATATCCTCTGCCACAGCATGCAGTGATCTGCAAGAGACTGCCAGGGAGAACAGGGTATATTTATCGACCGAGTACCATGACTTTTGGTGGGGTTGCTGAGGTTCACGGCACCGCCGTTTTTGCTGGTGCGGGGTTCCGACACCCTTCGGAGGTCTTAGGTCGCCGCGACAATGCAGACAAAAGTAGGAGAAGATTTCAACGAGAACATCTTGTGGGAGGGAGGCCAGACCGACCATTTTAGGGCTTATGATAGATATGCCAGGATGTGATCTTGATGTGACGAGGCTAGAAAGAGACTGCTGGAAGCGGGGTGATATTCCGGTGAGCGGGGAAAGAGACAGTTACTACGGAGTACAGCAGTCCAGACACTTCCCCAACCTCCTAATTATTTACAGAGAAAGTCATGACGTAGAAATTAAACTTAGTATTTGTTTACTAACTTTATCTACCAAATAACATCATAATACTATCTATTCTAGCTACCAGTCACTAGAATGCCTTTCTCCTTTAAACTACTGATAAGTCGATAAATACCCTGACAAGCAAGCCTGGCTACTGTGTCTCCCCCTTCTAAGCGCGGATAGAAGGAGCACACGACTAGCGACGTTGGGCTAATCTTGGTGGGTATCATTCCCATCAACCCCATAACATCCTCAGGTAAAAAGCCTCCAGGTGACGGGAACTCATTCGCGCGACCTAGGGAGTCATCGAGAACATCTAGATCAAAGTGGATGTGTGCTTCCTGAATGTCATCCCGTCTGTCCAATGTCTCAGCGAGAGCAGATGTAAAGTCCACCTTATTATTCGCATCACCCCAAGACATCAACGCCGGTATCTTTGACCGTCTTGCGTTGAATCTCTGAGACATCTCTCAGGCCGCAATATATCACGCGTTTCACATCAACGGGTTGGTGACCCGGCACAGTCTTCATCAAGGTATGCCAGCTCGTTCCAGTCATCATCGAAGCGGCCATTGCGTCGAGATAGCCATTTTCGTGTGTTGAAGGAGTATCAAGGTCATCGTGGGCATCGAGCCATAGCACCCCAGTCTTGGCAGTGGGTGAGGCAGGTCTTGCTTGGTTGAGGCCAGCCATTGTCGCCGTGCTCGCGTAGCAGTTTCTAGAAAGAACCAAGGGGAATGAGTTGTTGGAGGCGGCTTTGGACACGGCGTTCGAAATACGGCGGAGGATCTCAAAGGTTCGACCAATTTCACCCTCGAATTCATCTACAGGAGCGATGTTGATGAAAGACACAGGCGCCAATTTGGAGAGCTCTTTATCAATACCGTGGGACATGATGCGGAGTGGGCCCCCACCAACACGGTGGTCGTAAAGTCCTACATGGTAGGGAGCGATAATGATTGTAATAGAGGTGAGCGGCATGACGATTCAGCACACCGAGTAGTGATGAATTTGTTCGTTTTGGGAGAAAAGTAGAGCCACTTTGAGGGGAGAAATCTTAAATACGTCACGAAGACCATCATTATTAGTGAGTGAATTGTATTTTGGCCCCGCCCATAACGTTACGGTTGACCTTTAAGGAGAGTCTAGCAAGAGACATTATCTAGAATCTGTACCGCGGGGTATGCTTTCAAAGAGCCAATCCTCTATATTGAGATTTTATGTCTTAATAATAAATGGAAGAGTCGACTGTTAGAAATATACGGAGGATAAGTGTTCTGCTACTTGTGAAGTTATGGTAGGGAAGAGTAACCACTGTGAGTCGGAGAAACCTTGATCCGAATCTCAATAACATGCGCCGATTGACTGACAAATTAATAATCACTTCGGAGCTGACAAATTCACGGTCAGGAGCTAGAATCAGCACATAAATGCTGCATGATTCCCTAGATATATGTTAAAGAAGCCATTACCAAATCTTGAATCTCCCTACAGCCATAATGAAAGCTCTTGTTCTAAATAAATCCCTGAAAAAGGCAATCGTGGAGGATGTCGATCGCCCAACACCAGGTTCTAACGAAATACTTGTCAACGTGCGCGCCATAGCGCTAAACCCAGTAGATGAGCTCTACGTTTCATCGCCAATTGCAGCTCAAGAGAAGAGGATCATCGGCACTGACTTTGCTGGTGTTGTTGTCGAAGTTGGATCCGAGATCACTGATTTATCTGATTCCAGAGTAAAAGCCGGGGCACGAGTCGCTGGTTTTCTTCAGGGTGGTATGTAGTTCATCAGTGACTACTTGAAATTGGACTGATGATCATAGCTTCGTCTGTAAATGATCGACCTGGAGCTTTTGCGGAGTTCATAGTCGTCCCTTATGATCTCGTATGGCAGGTTCCCGACAGTCTGACCTTCGAAGAAGCTTCGACGATCAGCATGTGCGGCTTAACTGCTGCTCAAGCTCTATTTGGTCGTCTTGGCTTGCCATCTCCATTTTCCTCGGCGCCGCAAGCGATCCCTGGAGGCGATAGAAAAATCACCAATCTCTTCATTTATGGATCATCGACTTCAGTTGGACTGTATGCCGCGCAGCTCGCTCGCATAGCTGCCAGGGTATCTGGAATGTCTATCCGACTGATAGGCGCAGCCAGTTCATCTAAGCACGATATGCTTCGGAGTGAGCCCTACAGCTATGATGTCCTTTTGGACTATAGAGACGATGACTGGGTTGAAAAGGTGAAGGGCGCCACGAATGGGGACGGCGTTGACCTTGCGCTGGACTGTATCTCGGAGGGTCAAACAGTGTACAAAACCCATGAGACTTTGGCTTCTTCGGCAAAATTTGCAGTCATTCGCGGCCCAGTTGGTGGGCAATATGATCCAGCACTGCTAACTGTCAACCCTACCTACGGCGCCGTCTGGGAAGGTCTTGGTGTTGAGGTTGGATATAATGGTAAGTGAATTAGCATTACCCTCCAACTCACCTGCAAGTTCGGTCATCAACTCACAATCGTAAACAGACTCTGTCATCCCGGCGAATCCAGATGCGCATGTATTCGCAAAGAAGTTCTATGACTTCTTGAGTAAGCCACTTCCATCGTGCAGGGCGCAACTCGAGCCCAATCCCGTGAGACTGATGCCTGGAGGTCTCGAGAAAGTAACAGAAGATGGGTTTCGCCTTCTTGGCACGGGCTTAGTTAGTGAGAGGTCAAAAGTTCAGCGACCAGAAGAGTACATGCGTTCTATTAGTGCTGAGAAGTTGGTGTATAGTCATTTGTTTTGAATAGAAAATAGCAGTGCAACACTGTCTTACCCTCAAATCAGTGCAGAACACTTCCAAGAATTTAACTTCATAATCCTGCGGGAGAGAATGGCCGATAAATGGCCACATCTGCGCTATATTCAGCTGCTGTCCTAATGGTTAGGAACAGTAGAGTATCTCTCAAGTACTACAATAGTTTCATTCATATACTTTGTAAGTTCCTCCCACCGAGATTTTCCTTTCCATTCATGGTCAATAGTGGTCTGAAAGAAACGCAAAATATCCAGGCTAGTAAATCCATCACTGTTTCGAATATGTCGGTCAACACCCCAGTTCAGAAACCTAATCACTGCCACTAGCAGCAAAGAAGGGGAAGGCCCATCTGCAAACTTAAGTGACTGAACCAGTAGGCTTGGTAAACCTAGGATGAGAGTGCAATACTGTCTGTCCCTTTAAGCACACTTGGTTGAGACCGTGTTGGCTCATACCGACTAAAAGTTCCATGATTTCTAACAAGTCTGGTACCTCAGAATGAGAGTTTCTTATTACAAGGCAGTGCATAGGTGTGAGACCGAGCCTATCAGGCAGGTCAGGTCTACAGCCAAATTGTAATAATACTTTTGTCCTGGAAAGCGTCGAAGGATCCCATGTTCGGAACATGGCACATAAAGCATTGTGACCTTCCTCGTCTGTGGCATTGATGTTGACGAAGCAATGATCTACTAGGAATCGTACACATTGCTCGAACTTATGTGCAGGTGTACCAAGGGAGCAAGCCGCTTTGAGTCTCTCTGAGTGGTCTCCAATGGGAACATTCCACTCTGTGACAAGACAGCTGACAAGATTGAAATTCCCACCTTCCAAGGCAGAACCCAGGGCCAACTGGCCAAATTTCCCGTTTTGCCAGGTGAGATCCCATCCAAGATCCTCTATTAAGAAGCGGCACGCATCCTCATTCCCACTAAAGGCAGCAACTTCGAGTAAGCTGCCGTCTTCTTTAGAAGCCTTGTCGAGTAAAAACTCCTTGCAGGGTTCTGATTGTGCCATGATTTGCAAGACATGTCTGCCGCAGTAGGATAAAGCTACTTCAAGAGCATTGATGTCACAACAACGGGCGGCGATGGCATTGGCGCCTGCATCAAGGAGTAAAGTTATAATGTGCTCTGCCTGCTGTTCGCAAGCATCGGCAAGCGCCGTATGTTGAAAAATACCCCATTCAGCATCGAGATCGAGTTCTCCATCACTTTTCAAACACCACTCGGTCAATCCGCTTAGAGACAAACGGGCAGACAAATGTAACAAGGGTATAGGGAAAGGATCTTCATAGTCATCGTCGAAATCGTAGAGATTTTGCCACACTTGCCTGGCTTTTGAATCTCCTTCAAAGAACCCCGCGCCTTGCTGCATGACTTGAGTAATGTCTTGTAGTCTGTCGAAGTGGTGAAACCACTTTTCGACAGCATAATTGGCCATTGGATAATCATTCGCTATGTCATCGGCTGATTTACTTTCAATGCCAGGGTGGCTACTGATCTTTTCGAGGTATCTTATCAGAACAATTGTGGCGTACTCGTGCAGTTGGGGAAGGGAAGATCCTGGTATATGTAAATCGAGCACCCGATCGGATTCCATAAGGTAATCCCTTGCACTTTGGTGGAGAAATGTCACGGTCTGTATCGTGTAGGATCGTTTGCGGTTGTTCCTTATCTGGAGTAAATGCCCACAAGACTTGACTAGCTCCATGCACACATTTTCGCGCGTCAAGAACCCCTGAGGTCCTATATCGACTGCCTCGCACAGCTGGGGTATCGTTAAAGGGCTCTTAGCGACGAGGATCCAATAGAGAATGCCACGAACCATTCCCCGTTTTTCAAAGTCGATACTTCGCAGAATCCGCTCGTAAACTGCATCCAATCCAACCGGTAGCATTTCGAGAGATGCCTCAAAATCAAGCAATCTCTGTTTCTGCAAATCTTGAACCATGAAGCTGACCCAGAGGAAAGTTCCCTCAGATTTCTTTTGGAAAGTATCTTTCAAGCTAGACCACATCTCACGGCTGAGGCCCTTCTTTTGGGCGAGCCCCTGGACTTGAAACGAGATGAACTGATTGATATCCTCTTTTCTAGCATCCATGGTATCTAATTCCATCTTTGAAAACAGCAAAAGAGCTTCAGGTATGTTCTCTGGATATCTCCTGCTAAGGCATACGAGCCTTAGTTTAGGAGATGAGTCTAAGTGTCCCTGACTAAGTCTCTCAAACTTTCGGAGCAGGAGTGACAGAGACTTAGCTTCGCATTCATCGAGAGCATCGATAACGCAGTATATAGTCTTGTACTCTGACTTGGCAATAATATCTTCAAAGAGCTTCCATAGACTAGCAAATGAGGTCTCTTGAAATAGTCGTTGTTTCTGTTGTTTCCACTGCGGTGTAATTGTGTTGATGAGGCTTGGTTGATGCGAAATGAGTTGGTACATGAGGCTTCTGAGAATGCCAACAGCCGTGTTTCTCGATTCATCCTTATTATCGCAGAAGAAGAAAATAGTGGCAACGCTCGATTCTTTCTTGGAAATAGCCTCAAGGTGTTTTGAGAGATAAATAGACATGAATGTTTTGCCCATGCCAGGTGGTGCAGATATCCAAAGCAGATGAGGAGGATTCTGATCCCAACGCTGGAATGTATCTGTCGTTAGAATCCATTTACAAGTACCCTCACAGATATCGCCCTTTGCGTCGAGAATGCTCTCACGGTCCAGTAAAGAATCTGTGACAAACATTTCTTGCAGGCATTCATCTGCGTCGGGACTGATAAGCTCTGAGACTTTGTATTCCTGAACTCTCGCTCGCTTCCGTGACTGCGACAGTGTAGGGGGCATCGACATCAGAAGGTCTTTGGCATACGCTGCGGCTACCAAAGCTGCGTACTCCTGCCATCCCTTGTTTTTATGAGAATCTGAGTAATCGCAAATACCACGGATCACAAGGCAAGGAAAGGTATCCATTACGCCTGCTGCCTCCATCTCAAAGCAAATGTTGGTAATCTCTTTCGATAACTTGTCTCGAGTAAGTGCATCTTTGATGACTTGGTTCCCTGACGCAACGCGGCCATAGTGGATTACGGGCCGGGTGTGTTGACGAACCGTCCTGACTATAAGCTGAGATATGTCGCACCGATCACAGTCTGAACTTGAGGAAGTATGAGGGCACTCATGGTGGAAGAGGCGATCTTCAACCATTGGATTGGAGTAATGAGGGAGGCGAGCCACACTCTCAGCCAGAATCTCGACCATTCGATTTTGTCCTCCTATATGGCTGGCCTCAAGCTTTGAAACGACCGTCAGTAATGCCTGGGGAGGACTTATGGCTTTCGCAATTCGTTGAAAGTGATTGTTGGGCAAGGCTTTCCCCAAATCGTATTGTATGGCATCTGTGCTGACCACGACATCTCCGAGGCGTACGTCAACTGCACCGGGTGCCCCACCGGCGATACCGACCAACAGACGATATTGGAGGTGAGGAAAAGTCCTATTCATGTTATTCGCAACAATGGCCGCATTGTTATTGCCGTACTGTGCTTTGGGTAGACAAGCGATAACCACATTGTGACCATTGATACTTCCGAATTCGTAACAGTTGCTGTCCTGTGGATGCTGGCGAAGTGGCTCATGTCCATGATCTAGCATAGCCCGAGCAGCTGTCATCTCAAGCGGAAGAGCGGAGATCCACCCGACTGTGTAATCATGGTACTCCAAGGACTGGGCGCTATCAGCGAGTTGTCGCTTAGGCAGCCAAGACTGCGAAGTCTCGAATGAAGCCATCCCTACGGCGCTTTGAGAGCACTACCGTTGGGTGTCTTCGCTTCAAGGCAACAAAACGTGATAGTGATGATCACAGGACAGGGAGCAAAAATGAGGGGAGGAGCTGAAATTACAAAACGCACAGCCCGACCTTTTGCTCAGCCGCACGGATGACCGTGAATATTCATATATACCAGGATTATGCCATCACTATATGCATATCTACGAGAACATGCAATTTTGAAGATCGCATCCGACTAAACGTAATCAATATTTACATGATCTACTGTCACCAGGCAACGACCAACAGGAAAAGATCTCTTGTGATCAATCCAATGCGAGGCTAGATTCGGCTGGTAAAAGTGACAAATATCTGGTGCCAAGAGACCATCATTCAGTATTTACGATTCGGTCCTTCGGGCTAGTCAACAGCGACATCCTAAGCTTAATCCCCAACCTCTAACCACTTCAGGAAATTAATTCAAGCTTAAAAATCAACCTTCCGACAGACTTCTCGCCAACAAGTGCCGAGCCCCCAGGCTAATGTGCTTTATTCCCGGTAAGCTTCATGTTCCTCCAGCGTGATAGGTGGGAGAATACCCCAGAGTATGCATCGCAGCATCCCCTGCGGAGGTTAAACTTCCGCGTGACCCGAAATGGCATCTCGTTATCGACATGGAACATCACGTACCCCTCTGCGCCAAGACGTGCATCCTTGTGCTGCTGGTCGAATTTAGATATCATCCCCGGGTTTGGGGGATCATCGTCTGGAAAAGCGCACGAATAGATGATCACCACTATGATGTCTCTCTAGATATATAAAGGCAGCGATGAATCAACTCCGAGATAGAGATTCTCTGTCCAAGATCATCAAACTCTCAAGATGCTGCATCTCTCTTCCGTCCTGACCGCCGGTCTCGCCCTCATCACCGCCGCCTCCGCAGCCTGCGGTGATGGCTCCCCGCAAGGCGTAGTCTCCGGCTCCGGAACCTTCACCGCCACCGTCAACGGCGCAAACGTCTACACCGGCACGGACTACCGTCTCGCCATCCAAACGGCCCTCGACCGCATCAGCAGCGGGCAGCGCGTCACGGTCCGAGCATCCGGCAGCATCGGCGCCAACACCATCAGCATCACCAGCGGAAAGACTTTTGAGGTCTGCGGTACCATGAACGTCGGCAACAAATCTGGTCGTGGTGCTATTGAGGCTATTAACCAGAACGATGTTAAGATTCCGTACCTCAAGATGACGGGTAATCCGTACTTTGGGCTGAGATTCTCGGGCACGAGGAATTTGGGGTTGGGTGATATCACGTTGAATTTGAGTGGTGGAATTGGTATCCGTTTTGATCGCGATGCGAACTGGAATTATGGTGTTACAATGGGTAATATCGTGGTTACCGGTGCTGGCAGCCACGCTGTTGAGACCTTCAAGATTGACGGTCTTACCATCACGTCCGTCAAGGCCAAGGATGTCGGCGAATGCGGTCTCCTCATCCAAGAGTCTCGAAACGTCAAGGTCGGTTATGTCGAGGGTATCAATGCTGGAGCTGGCACGGGGTATGCTACCCTTCGCTTCGCCAACAACAACGGACAACTCGCCAACGGTCAATACACCACCACCAACGTCTTTATCGACAAGGTCTACTCTCGTGGTGGCGGTCGCGGAATCTTCTGCGTTTCCATGTCTGGCGCCACTGAGATCAAGAACATTGATCTCGCGGACAATGGCAACAACGCTATTCTGATCGAGAATTGTTATAACTTTGCTATCCGAGATGGTGTCATCAACAGAGGAGGCGAGGTCCGCGTTGCAGCTCGAAGCGAGTTCCCCAACAACAGTGGTATTTACGTCAAGGCGCAGGTGAACAGCAACACTGTTCGGGAATCGCCTTGTGCTGAGAACATTTACTGGGGAATTACTGGTAACGCCCAGAAGAATGTTTGCTAAGCGATGAACAATCTTTTATGACTGGCTGAATAGGTCCACACGCTCGTTTACCATGAGGCTTGGAGGCTCCTTTGTATATAGTTTGAGAAAGTAACATACGTAACACAAATTGTCATTTTGACGGATAACATGGATCTTCTAGTGTGAACTCTGGCAATCCAGCCTGCAGCAACCCGCACCACCAGACTCTTGCTCTATACTCAATACCCCTCATCCCTAAAAGTATGTCGGCAGGGTATCCATAATCGATGCCATCATCCACCTGTAGATTCTGAAGAAACCTCCCAACAAAGCTCCCCAGAAATGGTCGAGTGAATATGTTAACCAGAAGCATCCTCTCCTTGCTCATGATATTCTGGCCGCCATGGGTCTCTATCATGATGAGATATCGCAGAGCGGTCCCAAGGAGGAAGAATACGGCTACTGAGCTATAGGTCCCGGCTGGAGGGTCAAATAGCAGGTGTATGGCGTGAGCAATCTTGTAAGCATAAGACATTGCAATCCTTTGGCTCGGGTAAATCAGTATAGGTCTTCTTTCAAATATGTCCATGGATTCGAGCTCGCAGAAGCCTAATGTTGAGTATACAAAAAGGCAAGTCATCCAGTAGTAGCAGCTCAGATAAACAATGGCAAGATCATCGTCATTCTTCGGCACTGGTAATGGCTCCCTAGTATATGTATAGTCGTAGGTAGTAAGCGACTCGCCAAAGCTCAACCCCAGCGCTAATACTTCAACCTCACAGGCCCGACATCGGGTCAGAATTGAGTTATAAAGTTCAATGCTTAGAGTTTCTCTGAAGATGTCCAGGTCTTCTAGAAGAGCTGGTACTTCAACCAAGATATCGATGAGTTGGTTCAACGGTGAGTTGGTTACTGACCGCCATAGTTGTGATTGTTTCCAGCCGTTGTTGTAAGGTGATCGCTTGCGGCGTGAGATGTAGGCGTTGATCTACATTTGTTAGGGTATGGGAAATATGTCTGAGAAGGCGAAACTTACCAAGGTTAGGCGACCATCTGCAAGGAGCTGTTGCCCCATGGATGACCATGAATATTCAGGGCCGCGACTCAATATCAGTGCAGTCTCCCCATCTATATGCTTTCTGAAACCCCTGATCTGCGACACGGGCGAGTTCTTTTGAGCTGCAGAAATGCCGGTTCCGAATAATTGCTGTTAGGTAATGAGCATCTCTACTCGCAAGATTCGTGGTGTTATCTGACCTCGTACACTCGCATGAGCTGAATAGCAGCTAGAATACCATCCTTGTTTCGCGATGGAGATATAAATGACGTTGCCATTTGCTGCATTGCTAGTCCATACGCCTGTTGGCTCTTATTCATGAGCTGGATGTCATTATTGGTCGCACCAAGTGTTGCTGTGCTGAGCGCCATGGCTATATATTGAAGACTAGCTTCAACTTCACTTAGAGCCTCGTAGAGCTTCATCCACTTTGTACTGGTTATACCTGAGGCCTTCAAGGAGTAACCACTTCCCCCAGATAAATAATCTGACCAGAAAAGGCCAGTGAATTTCTGGGCTCTGGCTGTTCTTGTGAGTGAGTCATGGAGTATTACTACAGAACCTGTAGTTGAGCTTGCAGGTGATGAAGGCGGACTTGGTGAAGGAGATTTGGTGTATGACTTTTGCGTGGCTCCTTCGCTGTTGAGCCATATTTGCTGACGCTCGTATCCTTCACATGGGATCCCTAGGGCAAGACACTGGCCGCAGAAAGGGACTTTCTTATCGCACTAACCAATAATCAGTAGTGACCGTTAGAGAAGCCGGGCGACTTACACCCTTCTTCCGCCTTCGACAAGTGACGCAAGCCTTGGATCTACCGGGCACACCAACCATTTTCGGATATCAGCTGTTCGAATGCCGTCAGCTAAGAGATTACGTTCTGACATCCGCAGGACAAAGATAAAGAGACAGCACCCGACCACATCGAAAACAAAAAGTCGCAGGACTCAGTCTCCAAACTGAATGCTTCGCTTAGTGCTTCGGTTTCGCTTGAGTCGCTGATGACGGCATTGACTTTTTTCCAGCGCGGATTGAGTCTCGATGTGGTTTAGCGCTCAACCCCCCACGATGCATTTTCGTTTACGAGGGGGATTCGCATTCGCTTTGATTGGATTGAAGCGGGCTTGGCAAAGGGAATGCGAGAGATTGTCGTAGCTTTTATCTATTTGTAGATTTATTGTGCGCGGAAGGATTGGGCATGAGAGCTACGATATCGACTGCCGAGACATAGGGCTGCCAGTCCAAGAGTTAACAGTTTGTATATAACTCTGCTAATTTCTCAACCAGAAAATAGGCTCATCATCAATTAACCAGTTATCGCAATAATTCATACTAACCTCGACGAAGCCCAATTACCGAATACAATGGCGGCTCCAACACGCCCCCCAGCCAACGCCTTCGTCGCCAAGGCCCGCAAGGTCTACAACCCAATCGGCTTCTCCAAAGGCTACAACTTCATCCTCTGGTTCATCTTCGCCGGCGCCATGTTCGGCTTTGCCCTCGCCCGAATGATGTTCCTCAACTACAACAGTATTTACTGCAATCCCAACAGCACCGGTAACGGCGCAGGCCCAGGCGAATGCTGGTCCTATAACAGAAAGGGCCTTTACAAGATCGGCATTAAAATGCATTTATACACCATCATCCCGGCTTCATTTCTTGTTGTCTTTCAGTTTGTTCCTTTTATCCGATACAAGGCGCTTCTTTTCCATCGCATGAATGGATATATCGTCGTTGTTCTGTCTGTTATCGGGACTGTTGGTGCTATTATTATTGCGCCTGTTGCTTTCGGTGGCTCACTTTCGGTTAGAGCTGCTGTAGGTCTCATGGCGATCATGTTCCTTGGGGCACTCTTTCTGGCGATTTGGAACATCAAGACACTGCAGCTTGA
The DNA here is from genome assembly GCA_013363135.1 of Fusarium brevicatenulatum. Lineage (NCBI taxonomy): Eukaryota > Fungi > Ascomycota > Sordariomycetes > Hypocreales > Nectriaceae > Fusarium > Fusarium brevicatenulatum. The sequence goes on from JABEEJ010000945.1 coordinate 22,020, forward strand.
GCAGCACCGTGCATGGATGCTCCGCGCCTGGTTCTACGTAGGTCTCCCGTTAACGTCACCCGTACACTACATCATCTAACACGCGCAGGCTGGTTCAATCATCACAGTGCGGATTATCATGATCATCTCTGCGGTGACCATGTCCAAGAACCCGAGCTTTCGACTCCCAATGCAATGCGCCAAGGTAGCTTCTTTCTACGACGACACCGAATCCTTGGTTGCCAAATACCCTACCTGCCAGGATCTAAATGCGTGGGTTGCAGTCCAAGGTGACATGTCAGGCGAGGGCACCGAGAACATTGCATCCGCTCTATCGCTCGGTTTCTCCATGGGCCTTTGGCTAGCGCTGGCCATCCACGCAATCGGCATTGAAGTCTATGTAAGCTCGATCGCCAAGCCTTTTCCCCAATGATGATCTAACAAGGATTCACAGCTTCACCTAACGCCCGCAGAGACCGAGCGTCTTCGAAAGATCTCTCTTGCACGACAACAGGAACGTGGGTTCAAGAACCCCGGCCTTGGGGGGCAAGAAAACATAAGGCCTAAGTTTAGGGTAACAAAATAAACTCTACTAAGGTATCCTAAACTCATCCTAAATTTATACTAAGTTACCTAAATCTTTTTATCAGTTAGACTTTAGGTCCCGAGTTTTATTTCCCCCCCTAGCCCGGGAGCAGCGGACTCACGTCTGACCGGTTGGGTGACGCTGAGACGTGGTGTCCGAGCACCGATGCGACTACATATCCGCCTAGTAAGGGGAGTGACAGTGACATTTTAAAGGTTGCAGCGGCTTAGTCTTCAGGTGATGCAACGCTGGGTGATGCGTTGTTCTTCCGTGGGGGGAATAGAAGGTCCGGAAATTGTGTCAGCCCATTTTTAGCTGCTGATAAGGTTTGACATGACATGTTGACAACTTGACAGACGGCAGATGGAACATCACATTTGTTTGATGAGGGCAACGTTGTTGCATTTCGGTAATTTGCTGCTTCTCTTCATCATTGCATAGCGACTTGTTTATCTCAATAGAACTTGGTCATTAAAGATATGGATGATCACAAAGGCATTTTACCAGTAAAGGCTCAGTGAAACAATGTGGAAGATCAATTCGTAATCTATACCGCACATAAGAGATATCATCATTCAAGTAGATCTAAGAAACACAACGCAGTCCGTAAATCATCCAATCATCAGCGTACCATTACCCATAATCATTGATCCTTTCTATCCAGCTTTCCAATCAATTTGCCACCATCAAGAATACTACCAAACATGGCAGCCTCAAACAAGTAATTAACCTGCCAAGCGTGATGGTTCGCATGGGCTATCAACCAGACCATCTCCAGTACCCGACCCTTAGCGAAAAGCTTGGCCATTCGCAGCCTCGACCCTTCGGCTAACTCCAATTCGCGAGCCTCGTCTACCTTGCCACCTCGGACGTACTCAAGAGGACCAGTGACGAGATACCACCAGAGTTCTTTGAGAATAGGCTCTTCTTGGTGACGCGCAAGATGGTCGTGGACGTGGTCGCAGGTATCTTGACCGTTGCAAGCGTACTTGGCATCAAGAGGTCGAGAGAATCCAGTAAGACGGAATTGCTTGTCAAACACCTCATCAAAATCACCCTCTCTCTGAGGTTGAGCAGGTGTCTTCCTCGCCTTCTCCCATCCCAACAAAGCGCGACGGAAGAACATGTGTCGATCATTCTGAATATGCCAAGTATACAGCGCAGCACACATCCTCGCAACAGGCTCATGCCATCGCTGCGTGAGCATCCTCGCGCCCATAACAGCATACGCATCATAAACCCTCCTCAAAACATCCTCACTCACAATCCCAGTATCCGTGATATCAGTGACATTCAGGAACGAGTTCATGACCTCTGAGTTGACAAGGTCGCATCCAACGTCGACGACATCGGTACCTGGTGAACTAAACACGAGATCGGCCATGACAGCGCCAGGGTCAAAGCCTCGTGCTGTAGCCTCAGCCGCCATGCCAAGAAGACTACTCTCAGACAGCGACACGATCTGAGCAGTTCGTCGATCAAGGCGCGCAGAACGGTTCAGCAGATGGCCCTTGTGTTTCTTTTCCAGGGCAATCTTGCCCTGGATGTATCGCTTGCCAATAGCCACTGCATCGCGTCGCTCTCGACCGCCAGGGGTTCGTAGCGCATGAGGATCATTAAGACCCTTCTCCAGCAGCGGCTCGAGGTTGGGAAACACATAGTTGTATCCGTGTTCGTAATAGAACGCCATGTCGGTTACGTAGTTGGAGAACATGGTGCTTGAATCAGCAGCGCCCATGAGAAGACTGGCGATACCGCATCCGAACAAGGCGTTCGTCGTCTTGAGAGCTTCAGGCCAATCCTCTGCGCCAAGGATATGGAGGATCTCTTGGGATACAGGGCTCAACCCAGCGCCCTTGGGCGGCAAGACATTGCCGATCGCATGCTGGGAGGACTTCCATGCCTCTAGCTCAGGGGAGAGTCTTAGCTGAGTTGCTCTGGGTCCTGACGACAAGGATTCCGTCGACGAAGCACCAGAAGCATCTTCAATATCTTCAAACACTTCAATAACGAAAGTGCTTGCTTGGTACGAGAGTCTCTGGAGATCATCAACAGTACCGCGCCCGATCAGGTTTCTAGCTTCATTGTACCCAGTGTGCTTGGGCTTGGCGGTCCTTCGGGTGAGGAATCTCCCGAGCCCACGACCCCGGAGACCCTTGCCCCAGAAGTACGGGGGGATATCGGCGGTGGAACTTGAATCGTGTAGGGCACGGTCTCTAGGTTTTATCTTGAGCCCGTCGAGGTCAAACTCGCCCCAGTAGGCTCGCTGAGGCCAGGGTAGACACAAGGGGAAAGACATTTCGATCGACAAGGGGAGATTAGGTATGACTTGATAGTTTACGAGGGTATGAGAGTCTGAGCGTCTGATGGATCCCTACTAGGGCGGTTCACGAGCTTCCTTTTATAACTTCATTTTTTATCACAGAGACAGCGGATCAAAAAGCGCAGCTGGCAATACCGAGGGATATCAGTACATGATTGAAAGAATTATCAATTTGTCTTGCAGTATGCGTGTTGGTTCTGCAATTCTTTCTGGTTGTTTGAGGCATATCAACTGGGGTCTAGATCCAGAAAACAGGGATGCACTGATTGAACTGGTGGTGACGATCCACTTGGCCCCTCCTTGATTATCGGACACATGTCTTGGATCGAGAAGTTTGTTTTGCAGATCATCGTGACGGTGTGGTGGGTTTCGCTGCCATCGACCCAACACCGAGGGAGTTCGGCCAAGAGTTTTTTAATGCAGGTTTGTTAAATGTCTCAGTGAACAGCCCTGGCGGACAAACCCGTAATCTTGAAGTATTCCAGTGAGTGAGACAACTCGCTGTAATTGTTGGCGTAGTAAACGCGAAGACGCGAGGCATTGCGGCAGTGAGATGCAGTATCATATCAGGTGTTTTTGACAGCTCGTCCACGTTGCATCGTAATGTCGCATCCAGCATGCAGATTTTAAGTGCGCTTGTTCTAAAATGCCATAGGAAATAAGCCGTTCGGCGGAATCTTTGCGTGATCGATTCCCGGCGCTAGCACTAAACGTGGCATGACTCGGTAGTTAGCAGATCCACGCTGTCAAGCAACAAGCCATTCTCCTGTCTACACGTGAACAGATCCAGGTCCACTTTGTTACCAAACCATGCGGGTTCGTCACGTATGTACGCGCATCGGAGGAAGAAGAACGCTTGCCAAGTTGGGAAGGGGGACAGTTTTGGGGGCGGTGAGACAGAGTGCGTACTTTAATGGGGGAGGAACTGAGGTCGGAGATATGTAAAAAAGTGGCACATTCTAGAAGTTCTGGAAACATGTCAATTGCTTCTGGATTAATTCTTAGAAATGTGATAACTCAAAGGCATTGTCTCAGGCGTAAAGCCAGCACTCCTCATCACGAGGAATACACCATCATGACATCAGATTCGTCGTCCGCGTTCAGCTACAGAGGCACCCACGCTAAACTGAGACTAGACAAGGGGAACAATCACTATCACCAGACGCTAAATTAGCATTTTCCCACTGTCCTGACCAAGAATTGAAACCGGGCCGGGACGCCTCCCAAATCTACTCCGTACCTCCTCCGCAATGTCAGTGAGCGGTTTTAATGTTAGAGTTGCTGACAAGCATTTTACTCCTCTGCATCAGGCCTGGCTCTAAAGTCTATATGGCTAGACTAGAAAGATCGAGATCAGTGGCGTACGGGATGGGCTTGGGACGGTTGAAGACTAATCACTTCGGTGTCATGTTATCAGCTGTCTGCGACAACGGCAGTGGGATTGATTGCCTGTTAGCTTGTGCAAATCCTTGCCGTGATCTGCCTCATTCCTGACATGTCCAAACCCGGCAGTACAGAGTGGGAACATTATCCTCTCGCGGGCCACATTCCAGGGTCTTGGCAGGTTTTATTTCCCACTGCTACTCCGTTAAAAAAAACGCACAAACCAGTTGGTCAATGCCGATTAAAACAAGTACCTTGTTTCTCCCACTTTCTGAGCCCCTCCCTTCTTGACTGCAACCCTCATCATATCAACTGACAACTGGACACTGCCCCCTCCTCCTTGCATGATATCCTGCATGAGAGAGACAAGGCTCCAACCAACACACATTACGCAGCCCACACAAAAGTCGATCGCTAAGACAGCAGTGACTAATGGCACCGCCGTCAGACGGTTTGTCCTCGATTCACTACCGGCCGCTAGATCTGGCGGCGCGTGAAGTGAGGATACTGGAGCTGCAGCCCTCGCCGAATAACGACATCAACGACCGGATCGTATGTCGCCTTGTCCACGAGAAGCTATGCGATGCTCCTGATTTCATCGGTCTTTCCGCTCTCTACGGCGACATCACAAAAACAGAGCCCATTCTACTCAACGGACAAAGAGTAGCTATACCGTCCGACCTCGCCGAGGCGATCCGGTACACCCGTGAGGTCTTCCTTGGACCCCGTGCCCAATCCGTCATCAACAACGCCTCCTCCTCAAAGGTTGATCTTGAGACAGAAGGGACAATCAGTAATCACCAACAGCAACAAGAGCAACCGGAAGCCTCCCCTCCACCGTCACCAAAGAAGCCCCCCGGATGGCTACGTTCATTCCTCCGCAAACTCGTCGACCCGGGTTCCACGAGATGCGACAAGCCTCCACTACGAATCTGGATCGATCTATTATGCATCAACCGTCGCGACAGGAAAGAAGAGGCTGAGCGGCGTGCACATATGGCTCGTGCGTACCGCGAAGCAAAGTTGGTCGTTGGATGGCTGGGACCCAAGGATGCAACGTCTGATCTTGCGATTGAGATTATACGGGCGTGGGATAAATGCATGCCAGCAAATTTTGGAGAACCAGGTGATCGCGAGGCCAACCCAGCGAACTACGCGCCTATTCTACAGTGGATGGGCCCCGTTGCTCATCTCAGTGACATTCCTGCGGGGATCACGGACCCGACCGAAGTACCCAGCTACAAAGCCATCTCAGGCTTCCTGAACAGGCCGTATTTCCGGAACACCTGGATCCTCGATGATATCGCCCAGGCGCAATTTCCGACGTTTATGGTTGGTGATGGGATCGTGTCTTGGATGCAGATTCTTCGGCTCAATCGCGTCAATGAGGATATTAAAGATCACGGCGCGGAGATGTTTCCCAGCGAGTTACGGCCTTTACTGGAGTACATGCCGCTTGGTAGTGTGTACACGTTTCTTAAGGAGTTTGATCGTCGGCAGAAATTAGAAGGATTTCGACCCGTGTTCTCGAATACACCCGCAAGTTCTATTAGGAGTTCGGCGTCGATGACGGGATTGAAGGCAAAGGGAAGATAAGCTACGGAGTTTTCTTAAAGTAATCTGGATGGTATTACGTTCTTGGGTAATTTGTTACAAGTCTGCTATGGAGAATGAATGGTCTGTTATGGTTATGAGTCTGTATCAATGTTCAAGCTTAGATAGCGGCGCGAGGTATACCCTATCGTGAGAAATGCCAACTCACAAAGTCAATTCACGTCTCTTGTCCAAGTACATGTTCTAGAAGCTATTTCATGATGAGGTCTAGCCATCTACCCTTGCACAAAGCACAAGTCCTTCATGGGCCTTGGAGAATCCCCAACCTCTTCTCTCAACATCTAGAATAGTTCCCAGCTGCAATAATGCCGCTCTGCCCATGGACCTGACCCAGCCCTACATGGCGTTGAAAATGTCACCACCCGGCCCGGCAAGCCCCATCTAGAACCAGCCCATGAGCTGATACCCGTTCTGGCTCCCGACGTCGCCAAGCCACAAACATCATGGAATGCCAAGAATCGGAAGATCATCGCTCAGGTTTCAGCCACCGTCAGATTGGTCGTTCATCTGCCGAATTAGAATGTGACTGACGGTTGCGGTCGTCGGAATGCTGATTGGCCAACGGTACGATTGTTCTGGAAGAGACTGTACTGGAATGCGGCTGGGGGCCACTGTCTCAGAATGTGGTAAGCTCGCGCTTCGGGCTCGGCGTTAGACTTTGTGATAGCCTATCCTACATGTCGTAATGTGTGAGATCTGGTTAGATCTTGCCAGCGGTGGAGTCTGGAAAACCTGATATGGTTCTATTTTGATGGAAGTCGGATGGTGAGGTACGTAAGGGTCCCGATGCATCCAGAAAGCTACGAGTGATTGCCAGATCTGGACGACCCATTGTTCTGAGGAACGCTCCGTAGTCAGACGGAGGTTCATGTAGCCGTTTTTGGCTGAGCATTGTTCCCAAGGGGGCTTCTTGTGAAACTTCAGCTGGCATGCAAGGTGTGATTGTTCGCCAAGCACTTCTTGTTGGGCATGTGAAGGATTCTGCCTAGTTCCGTGTCCTACTGCATTGTTGTAAGCATCCAAGAATCCGGTCGACTTCACTGTTGCAGTGGCACAGCTCGGCCAACGGCGGTTTCACATTGTGACTGCATTCGGTTCCAAGGAATGTAAATACGAATTAATTAATAACTAAAATCCAAATTCGCCATAGGAGCCGTGGATCCATGTGAATTATCCGGCCTTATCGTCGCCGTTTCATGACCCTCGTCATCCGTCGAGTTGGCGTTCGATGCTGAATGTGCATCGCCAGCCTGTTGCTCTGGCTGTGCATTCGCACCCCATCCTGCGTTCTGCATCTGTTGAAAGCTCCATGTAGGGTTAAACCCCGGACTTTCCCATGCATGTCTTACTCTTTCGTACATTTCATCAATCTGCTCCAGTGTCATCTTGCTAGTTTCGTATACCATCAGCCATACGAAAGCAATAGAAAGGAGACAGCATGATCCCCAGATGAAGAAGATCTTGAGGCCGAATGCATTTGCGCCTCTGCCGAGAATGTATGGTGGTGCGTATGCTACTCCAAAATTCAAGAGCCAGTTTGCTGTTGTTGATACAGACATGGCCTTTGCGCGTACTTTGAGAGGGAAGATCTCTGATGTGACGACCCAGGCAACAGGTCCCCAGGACGATGCGTAAAAGAATACGTTGAGGGCACAAAAGACGACAAGGACCATGTTGGCGGCCCCTCCATGAGACTTTTCCATCTTGTGTTCAGTTGCCGAATACACCGCGGCTATCAGCATCTGAGAAACACCCATGCCAAGAGCGCCAGCCATAAGGAGCTTTCGTCTTCCCCATGATTCGATGACGATGAGCCCTGGTACTGTGCAAACGCAGTTGATGATGATCATGGCTAGGTTGGTAAGGAAGGGCTTGTTGACCCCGGCATTGCTGAAGAAGGTGGTCCCGTAGTACATAACGAAGTTGATGCCGGTTAGTTGTTGCAGCATCTGTAGCCCACAGCCAGTCATGGTTCGACGGCCAAGGGAGGAGTTTCTCGCGAAGAGAGCTTTGTATGTATCGTGACCAAGTGTTAGTTCATACTGATGATTTGCAATAATCTCTTGAAGCTCATCCACCAGCGCAGGATGCGTCATATCCAATCTGCGAAAACGGCTCAAAGACATTCCTGCCTCTACTAACCGTCCTTTCTTGACGAGAAAACGAGGAGTCTCTGGGAGATACAGAATACCAGAAGCGAGGATAAGGCCGGGCACAAGTTGGAGGCCGAGGGGAATTCGGTACGCGGCGTCGCTGTCGATATTGGATGTGCCGACGTTGATAGTAGTCGCAGTTAATATCCCCACCGTGATGGAGAACTGATACATGCATATGATGGTCCCGCGTATCCATTTCGGCGCAGTCTCGGACTGATAAAGAGGGACGAGAACGGAAATAGCTCCGACTGCAACGCCAGCAAGTAACCTTTTGTCATGAGCATAAATCACGAGGTAACGCAGATAAATAACATACCTTCCTACTAATAACATTGGCGTCGCTCGAGCGCATATTTGAAAGATGGCTCCGACACAAAATGTGGTGACAGCCGCGAGCAACGTCTTCCGCCGGCCGATGCTGTCGCCAGATGGAGCTGCGACTAAGGCGCCGATGACGGCTCCACCGCTGAGAATGGAGACGATGAGAGATGAGTCGGAGGGACAGAGATCGATGTGGCCTTCGTCGTCTCTGCAGGATTGGTTGGTGCTGAAGTGGTCTTTGAAGACGGACATGGCGAGGATGCCGTTGATGACGCTATGAGTGAGATGAGGTTAGTCAGGGCCAAAGCGTTGCCGATCAATGTAAAAAGGAGAGACCTTTGATGCTATATCGCGACAACCGAACTCAACGCGTAGCATAACATTCATCAGGCGATTAAACACAAGAGAGCGCAGCATAGCACCGTCGCATGCAGGCTCAAGGCGATGAACTGACCGCGCCGCAGACCAAAAACTGACGAGACATTTAAACTCACCCCAGATCATAGCCAAACAACAACCCCCCCGACGCAACAAACAATCCAATCGTGATAGCCCAACTCGACGAACCGGCAAAGTTGTCAGGCTTATGCCAGCCCATGCCGAGAACCATGTTGTCGATACCATGGGCCAAAAGAATATCGTGATATTTGTTTGCGAAGAGAAGATGATGGGTGAGCCAATGAAAAAGATGCGGAGAAGGGGGGCGGGAATTTCGAGTCTGGTGACGTGAGACTAGGCTGTTATAAGCATGGCGTTGATGGGACTTTGTCTGGTTGGTGCGGGTGGGTATCCACTTGATGACTGCGAAAAGCTGGGGTCGGATGGACCCTTGATGATGTGACGGCGATGGCGACGCGTCATTGGGAGAGGGAGAGGGAGAGGGATTGGAGCAAAAAAGTGATGATGGCTTGATTGAGGAAGGGGGAAAAGAGAAAAAAATGAGGTCCTACCCGGGTTCGAACCGGGGTCTTTGGAAGACTTTGAGGGTGATCAAAATCCAACGTCATGACCACTAGACTATAGGACCGTGCTTAAGATGTATGATCGTTTCGGCTAGAATTCACAGATATGTAGGTGGCACGAGTCTGACAGAAAGTTTTTAAAGGCAATTCACTCCAGGGTATAGAACAGACAGAAGATCCCAACATTTTGAAAGAGCGTACGCATGTACTGAGACTGACCCGATATTGTGGAAATATCAGCTCTCTACTTATAGTATCTGTAGGCGTAGTTTGGGGAAGTTAGTCACACGAATGTTGATACTAATTAAGTAAATCAGCAAGCTCGCGATCATCATCAATTGGTCCCACGGAATGGCAAGCCCCAATGTCAACATGTCATTCTCCGACAGTCAAGAAACAAGTGTGCAATGACATAGTTTTTTTTTTGTATTCAATGCATTGCATGTATCGCAATCCACCACTTATGCTAAGGGTCTAGTAAAACTTCCGATCATCGAAGCTCTCAAACTTGTCGCTGATAACCTTCCTCGTCAGTTCCATCAGCTGTTCACCGAGCTGCTCATTCTGCGAAAGCTCATTGCCCGACTCTGGTACAGCAGGAGGACAGATATACTGCCCCGACTTGCCAGTGATAGTGGCAGCAAACACCGAACTGGTGGCGCCCTGGAATTGATCCTTCTTGAAGGGCTCCATGCCAGTTGACATGGCGTAGCCGGCAAGGGGATACCTGGCATGTATTAACGAGTGTGAAAAGAGTGACAGAGGAGGTGTACTCACGCTTCATGAATATGTTCAACGCTCTGTCTGGTGCTGACGAAGCCAGGGTGAGTAGCATTCACCAGGATCTTGGGGTTTCCAGCCTTGCTGAGATGACGATCCAGATACCGACTATACAGAAGAGCTGCCAGCTTAGATCGTCCATACTGCGGATTCGGCCCAAGATCCTGATTCAGCTCATCAAGACTCTCAAACTTGACATCGCTGGGCGCGCCCTGATGAGCATTAGAAGCAAGGTTAACAATCCTCACAGTCCCATGCTCATCAGCAGTCTTCTTCAACAGCTCAAGCAAGTAAGACGTCAAAAGAACATGACCAAAGTGGTTCACAGCCATATGTTGATCAACACCATACTTCGAGAGCTGATACGTCATGATTCCCCTTCCCGCATTGTTGACAAGGATATCCAAGCGATCAGTAGATTTCTTGATCTGCTCCGCTGCTTTCTTAACTGCAGCCCAGTCGCTCAAATCGCACTGGATCCACTCTGTGCGATCAGCTTTCTCTTGGCCGAGTTCTTCGGCGACGGATTTCTTGGCGCCGTTGACGACGTCTTCGGAGATGGAGAGGATGAAGAGCTTGCTTATGTTGTGGGACAGGAGGGTGTGTGTTACGCCGTAGCCGATACCTTCGCTGCCGCCGGTGACGACGGCGACTTTGTTGGTGAGGTCGGGGGTTTCTGTGAGGGAGAATTGGTCGGTTGCGAGTTTCTCGGCTGGACCACCAAAGTTCTCGGCGATGGTGTTCTAACAAGTTAATTCTTGATCGTAGATAATTATTGTGAGAGAATACCTTGACGCTGTCTACGATGGAAGACATGGTGCTGGTCTGAGTTCTTCTGCAGAATATGTTGTTTTTGCTTTGATGAGCTAACGCGATTCTTGTTGAAGATGATCTGTAACTGCGGTATAATAACACTGTAGATATTCTTTTTCCTGCAGTGAGGTTAAAAGCTTTCATTTGAGATGTAAATGAAAGAGAACGAATCTATCGATTTTCATGCTGTTCAGCCCTTTTCATAGTGGCTTGAAAAGCTATGAATCACCACTCCACTGAGTCAATGACGTACGTCTTACAACAACGATCCTCGCATAAATGTTATACAGTGAGACAAAGGTCGTCATAAATATGCACGGGTCATTCTATTTATGTCTGTCCAGTAATTAAGAATAATTTCTGACTCTTGTGCTGCCTTCTTCAATTCCGTTGTCTGCAATTCTGCGATGTTCAACGTGGAGGTGTTACGCGGGTGAAATGACCCCAAAGTGTTTCTCTAGCTCGTCAAAGAACATATCTTCCACCGCCTTCCTCATTATATTCCCCTTTGCTGTCCTTGGTAGTGTTCCTCGGGGTACGACAAAGACCAGGCGTGGATCATCAATTCGCTCGTGGAGGTACTTACGCTCATGAAACGGCGATATCCTGTATAGGACTTCTTCCTTGAATTTCGCCAAACTGCCATCGCCCGACTGTAGTATTTCGTCATTCGTGGGCTCAACGATAATTGCTGGACTGGGACGTCCATATCCGATGACAGATACAGCGGAGATCAGACCAGCCTGGCAGACTTGCATTGCTTCTGCCTCAAGCGACCCTGCGTCGCATACCAGAGACAGCTGCATCTTAATTCTATCATCGACTCGTCCTTTATATAGGTACTGATCGTCGGCCACTCGTTGGAACAAGTCACCAGTATGGAACTTGCCATCTGTCTTATCCCTGAGTGACGGATGTGGACAGTCATCTGCATCAGCGGGGATGACAAGTTCAAGAAGTTGATCTGATGAAGATGAGTTTCCTCCAAGAGGGATGAACTCAGAACCCGACTCTGGAAATGGAGTGAGGTATTGGGAAGTGGCAGATGCGCGCATAGATAGTCCAATCTCGGTGGAACCGTAGGTATCAACAAGCTTGATCCCTTGCTGATGAGCCCAAGCCTGATCCGACGGCTCCAAAACCTGCCCAGCGTGGAAGATGTGATGCAAACTCCGAAGTTGCTCGAGTAAAACCCCGTTGGTGCGTGCTTCCCGGATGAAGACAGAGAGAAGGACAGGGAAGATGTAAAAGGCCGTCAATCCACCATGGGTGATCATACTCTGCAACTCAGAAGTTGGATAGGGAATACTATTTGGCACGATCAAACAGCCTGCGTTGGCTAGTGCTTCTGTAAGATTGATGGTGTTGCCTACATGGGCATGAGAACCCCTGTAACGAATCAGTTTTGCGACACGAGGAGCTGCGAAGAAACCAACATGAGACAGTACACAGGCTGCGGTCCGGTGCGTGTATATGGCTTGTTCTTGCGAATCAAGCAGTCCATCCATCTCACAGTAGTTGGAACAAGCTTTGGGCTTCCTGAAGTTGAGCCCGAAGTATGAAAGATGACTGAGACTTGATCGCCGTTCAACGCAGTGGTCACCTTTTCAAGCTCAGGATCCTGCGGTGCAGCTTTCCCTAGATTCCTTTCACTATTAAATGTCGGAATCGGACAGTCCTTCACTAAAGAGTCACAGCTTGAGTCATAGATCAATGCTGCAGCGTTGCTCTTGTGCAGAAGTTCGTAGACAACGGCTGGGTTCGTCATGCGAAGTGAGAAGAGCTGTGGAATGAAGCCGGCTCTTTGGAGAGATAAATAGTGTAGGAGATCCTGGTATGACCATCCTCTCATCCTGCACGATGTGAGATAACGTGGCTGAGTACACAGAGGACTTACCAGATCCCTACTACGGCACCTTTCTCAATACCTGCCCGAGACAAGACAGATAGCCAAGCTTTCGCTGCATTATCAACATCATTACAGTACTCGTCATAGGTGATCGTCTTGTACTCAGTAAAAGAACCAGGTAACAAATATTTCACTGCCGCAGTATCCCCACGAGACTTAGCCAGCGTCTCAATAATAGTAAGAGGTGAATGAAAGGTCCGCATGCTGAACAACTGTACCTGGCAAGAACGGGATTTGCCAAGGCTAGGATAGAAGCCAAGGAACTGCTCGATTTATACATCTTTGCGTAGATCCTTCTGCTGGGGTAATCTCACTCAGCATTAACCAAGAGGGGAGATATCCTCCAGATGAGTGAGAATTTAGACTAAGAAACGGGTCCCGAAAATGAGGAGAAGTGACGGTTGCACGGCATCTCGAGTTTTAAGAGTTTGGGGTAGCCAATCCTCATTGAGTTGTGTTACAAATAATCGCCGGTTACTTCAGCTTATTGTGAACCATGGCTGCGGCGTGGTATTACGCTTACCCTGCCAGGTTTATTCGTGGAAATACGCCGCATCACCATCCTAATTGCTGACCGACTGCGCATTTCAAAAGGTGTTTTGTCACTCGTCAGCTAGAGATGGAACCTGCCTGAGACTAGGTTGGATGTACAGTTCTGCGGAAAGTGTGAGAATGACTTCCTGTAATAGCATCGGCCATACCGCCCTTCCAACGGGTACCTTGAGTAGCTTGTGCTAGAGATACCACATTGCCGTGTGTTAACAGACTGAGTTCCATGGCGATCTTGTACACCAGGTAACCTAAGTGGTACATATATAACATCTAAATTGACAAATTTTATAGTTTAGTTGAGCTCCTCTATGAACGCGCTGTGAACTATCCAGAAACCGGAAATATAACTAGCAACCATTGTTATGGGTTCGGGCAAGAAAACCCGAGTTTAAGTTCAATGACAGACCCGGCGACAGATGCATATACTACGGCTGCTGTGTAGGTGCAGGAGAGTCTTCGAGTGTCGGACATTGCTGCTCGTGAGGTATTTTTGATCAGGTAGCTATCATGAGACAAGTATTTGCTACACTGATCCACGTATAAGATGCATAGGTCAAATGGATGAAGCACATTGGGACTCTGTATTGACGACCTGCTGCCTCTTGTATAGATGGGGAATCGATAAGAGGACAAGCAGTATTGCAAAAGCCACGGCCCTAAATTTCCGGGTTAGAAACAAAGTGCCGCCTCGACCAAAACTTGTTTCTCCTCCTGCTCTTCCGCATCAAGAGAGCAGTCTAGAAACCCCAGGGAAGACTTCTGCCACGTCAAGCTCGGGCATTCCAGAGGCCCAGGGCCATCAAAAGATGCAGCGGCTGGGGAGAAAGCTTACTAGAGGAGCCGTTGAAACACAAACGCTACTAACTAAAGATTGTTTCAGGCTAGTTTTGTGTGATCGTAGGGGTTGGGGCCAAAGGGAACGTTGAAGGGTCGAAGGAGAGCCATGAAAGTGTCCAGGCTTTGAGCGGAAGTACAAAAAGCGAACAAGAGTCTAGGATTTGAGGCTGCTGGTGGAAACTCGGTTCTGGCAGTAGAGTGAGTCGACGATGTATTTCAACTATGAGAACTCGCTAACCTTGTTCAGAACGCCGGCTTGGAGTAGTTCTGTCGCAACTTTAGAATCATTTAGACTTATTGGTGATATTACCAAGATTACGGCTCAGAATCCTGGTTCCTCTACCAATCCACTTGAGCCAAGGGGGCCTGTTTGTACATAGCTACAATATCTATTACAATGCCTAATGCTATGAACAAATAGGACACAAACATATACCTTAATATTCCCGTCTGGAGCAGAGTTTAGTAAGTGGACCGCCGGGTTTGCGTTAAGGACCGGCTGGCCTTCATGGGCACCAAAAACAGCGAAGCATTCAGCCACGTAGTGGCATTTAGAGATTGCCAGGGGACACAGCATAAGTATTGACCTAGATCTAACTCCCCCCCGTGAGTACTGAGCCAGACTAATCCGTGCTTAGATCGGCCCTGATACTACATGCATCACGTCAGCAGCAATGCCGAAGGCTGATTTAGGTAGCCTTGACCGTATACCGTAATACTTCCATCTATCAGTAACACTGACGAACCATGCTACTGGAGACTCGAACCCGTCCATATGTTTGGGATATCCAAACGGATTGGGGATCTTTGCAAATTCAGTGACTCCTTTAGACTTACCTGGTCTTTCGCCGATCAAACAAGCGGCTTCCGCGACTTTGTCGATGATTCGTACGGTCGACGCAACCTGAATCGTCCTTCTGATATCAAGAGTGATAAGTTATGCTTCAAGGTACCCTTCCCGCGGGTTGAAAACATGTCATCAGATTGAGAGGCTTATCTTTGTTGAGGCTATGCGCATATTGCCTTCCAAAACCTAGAGTTAAATGGGATTTTTCAGTGTGGTGGCTTGATATGCCTCGCTGAGGCGTCATAAGCTTTAAGTATCAATCAATCAGATTAAATGGCAGTACTCATGTCGACTGCCATGACAACGGATCCCATAACTGAGAAGATCAAAGTCCTGGATGGATCAAACCAGGAAAGGCCTTATAACTTCCATGATCTGACGTTTCGCGTTGATCTTGTTGGTAATGATGGCAACGGCGACAAGAACGACTACACAAATCTGACGGCGACGACCTGGCAGGAGTTAGATCAGAAGCTCTCACCGGGGGAGAAGCTGTTAGGGAACATGCTTGGACCGTCTCCGACGGTCATTGATGGCGTTTTGGGGGGTATGGAGTTCACTCGCTGGTGAGATATATACTGTACTTCTTCACAGAAACGAACCTATCAATGGTTTTACCGGGAAGGGATTAATGTTACTCCTCTTATCTCTGTGTGCCGAACAACATCAAGTCCGCTCTGACTCGGCCAGTCGAATTGGTCTGGCCGCAGAACGGTACATGCACATGCAGCGGATGGGGCCGCGCGATTGGCGATACATGTACGACGTGCAGAAAAGGTGGTCAGCATCTGCCCATTTCGACATCCTGATGGCCTCAATCCGGGGTTCACGGCAGCCTTTTTACCCGAACATGTTCACTCATCTCCGACAGTTCTTTAAGAACCTCTTGTCTCTTGTCCTTGCGGTAGTAGATTTCTCATTATCTCATTCATCGAAAGCTGACATATAGCACTGCAAGCTTCTTAGTCAACCCCAGACATCGGCAGACTTTATCCCTCACTGTAACCTGACCAAGTCATGCACATGATCACGCTCGCATTTCGGTTGCAACCAACCCGCCCGTTTCCGGTTTTAGTGTCCAACGAAGAATATCACGCCACCAATGATGTCGTTGGAAAATGCGTCGCTCAACGTTGTACTTCTGCAGCGGAACGCAACACGGGCAATAAAGATACATCATTGACAGCGGGAGTCAACGGCCCAATAGCAGATGCATTTCCCTTGGTAAGGCATTCTTCGTCCACGTCAGTCGTTTTGCGACCTAACGAAAAAGAGGCAACCTAAGCAGAGCCTCATCAGGTTTTACCTTGTGGATTCTCGGCCCAGATCAAGATAAGCTCGCGGATCCTCGATTTATTACTCAATTTCAACAGTTCTTAATTATTATCACTCGATCTCTTTCTCATCCTAACTTAGCTTTGCCGTGATTGGTCTAGTCACCATGGTGTCGACACCCCCGCCATCAGATGACGCAGAGGGTCATCCCCCAGAGGAGAGTCCACATGACGAGGAGGAAGCTAAGAGCGCGTCACCGACCAAGAAAGAAGCCAAGCAACCCAAAACGTCAAATCGTGGACATAAACTTCGGCATAAACAGCCTGCGCATTATCGAACACACACCAACGACTTTTCTTCGCAAGCGACGGGTGATCCGGTAATGAGGCAGGCGATGCTGTACGGCGTCAATCCAAACACATATCCTCCGCCGCCGCCGGGTGCATATCCACCAAACACGAACCCGTCTTATTATCCATCGCCAAACCTACCGCCGCCGGCTGGTTATCCCAGTCCATATACATATCCTGGAGGCGGAGGGTATTTCTCTACCCCACGAGCAAGTGTCCGGGATCCCCAGTACTTTTCTACACCTGGATACGATGTTCCGCCTTCAGGATACTCTGACCCAGGCTTCGCCCCCGCTGACTCTTACGGGTATGAAGAAGAAATCCCACCGTACCCTGAGTACCCAACGCGAGAGCCGAAAAGAGCTCCAGTCCGACCGAGACCCTTGCGACAACCGAAGCCTCAGACCGAGCCTAACCTGAGTAGCCTTCGAAGGGATGCAGCATACCAGAGACCTCGACAAAGACGACCGTCTGTCCCCACAAGGGAGAGAGCCTCGCCAGAGGATGGCATAACCATGCAAGACATCATGGCTGAGCTCAGAAACCTCCAACGCCAGGTCTACCAAGCCGAGATACAATCAGACCCAGGCAGGATCCAAGGCCGTCCACGAAGAAGTCCATCAGTCACAAGTCAGTATACTAGCGATGACACAAGATCGCTAAACATAGAGAGAGAAAGGTCTCGTCAGCTCACAAGTATTATCTACCGGCTGCTTGAAGATAGACAAAGGCCAGAATACCAAGATTCATTAGGCCTATCTTCAAGACAGACAATGATGGATCTTCTTCAGGGCAGGGTAAGGGAACATGACGGAGAGATGGCACTGGTCAGTCAGCAGGATGCACAGGAGATACGATCAAAGCTCGATACTATACTGGAGTATCTTGAGCTCCAGGGTGGATGGGAAGACGATCCGGCACCGCAACGACTACGCGAGGGCCACGAAAGTAGGCCGCAGCCTTTGGTCCTTAGGGGTCAGCCCTCTGTCGCCTCAGGGTCCTCAGTACATGTACCGACATCACCAACCTTAAGCCGAGCAACTCCCCGCCGCCGCCAGACTCTCCCATCAGTGATCAGACCACCACAAGATGCACAATCATCTAACCAAGGACGCACCCGACAAGTTCCAACCACGCTAGGTGACGACGACGAGATGTACGAAGACTTCCGACGCCCTGCACGTACAAGGGTTAGCTCAACACAGAGTGTTGCATCACAGGATAGGAGGAGGCTCCAAACATCCGTTGTCCAACGGAGTGATGCTCGGCCACCGGAGAGAAAGATTGTGGAAGGTGATCAGCAGAAAGTTAGGCCAGGACGGTTTGCGTATGTCCAGACGGAAGATGAACAGGATGAAGAACCTGCTCGTGCACCTGTGCCACCGTATCCCGTGCCTGATCCACCTGGACAGTCCAAGCGGAGGAGATCATTACAATCGGTGAGGTTCAGGTAGATTGAGAATGGTGTATAGTAATTGGTTCGTTGGGAGTGTGATTGATAAGGCGGGCGGGGGAGGACATTGCGAGGATTGGGAAATTGAACTGTGACGATAAAAGCATCGAGTAATAATGTAAGACTAGGATCTCTACCCATCTATGCATTGTGGCGATAGGCTTGACTAGCTATGTTCATTCATAGAATAGAATTATCTAAGATTAGTTTTCCCCAAGCGCAACAGCTTGTTGCACTTGAACAGCCTTGAGTGAACCAATGATAAGCTTATGTAAACAGTCCGACGTTTAGATAACATGATCACAGAGTGTATTAATAATTCAACGCCCATATCGCAATTCCGTTCGTTTCTCGCGTCAATCCAAGGCGCTGTCGAGACTCTATTCGGTTAGGTGTTTCGTAACGCATAACGTTATCGCCAAGCAAACGCGAACGGAATTTCCGGTCGCCAAAGTACCCGGGTTCTCTTCCATAGGCAACGAAATGATTGGCCAAAGTTGACCCCATCAAGCAACGTTATGCTAGAGTATTTAACAATGACTGAAGAACGTCAGCTTCTCGGTGTAATAACCTCAATTTACATGCTTTCTTAAAAGAAGTCGCCAATATGTCTCGCCCAAATAAAGCTATCTACATGCTTGCAAACGGCAAACATGAATTCCGAATAATCCAAGAGCCGTACATCCCGCAAAAGGCACAGTCTCTTGTAGAAGTGCAGTACTCGGCCATCAATCCCGCTGATACTCGCCATTCATACATGAACATGTCAGAATACGTAGCCGGCTACGAATACGCCGGCATTGTTCGAGAAGTTGGGCCCGAGTCTCCCTTCAAAGTTGGCCAAGAAATCTTTGGCCAATCGTTGCCGTATGATCATCGACCTAATTATCTCGGCGCTCATCAGAGCTTCCTCCTAGCGGAACCTCTCATGGCTTTCGAGAGGCCTGCGCATCTTGATCCCATCACCGCTGTGACATCTATCGTTGGCAGTGCAACTACCTTTGATGCTCTGTTCAATGTCGCAGGGTATGGCTTCCCCCTCGCTGGCATCACTGGCGACGATCCGAAAAATGAGCCGATTCTTATCTGGGGCGGTGCGGGTGCTGTTGGTCAGGCCGCTATCCAGATTGCCAAGGCAGCTGGCTTCAGTCCGATCATCACGACTGCCTCGCCTCAGAATCACGAAGCGTTGAAGAGGCTTGGTGCAGATGAGGTCTTTGACTATCGAAGCACAGCTGTCGTGGAGGATATACGTGCATATCTGGAAGACTCTAGGAAGTCACTTAAGACTGTATTCGACACAGTTTGCGCTGGTCTCGGTGTCTTTGAAGGTCTTACGCCGGAAGAAGAAAAGGCGTTGGAGGGTAAATACGATCAAAGCTCACCAGCTCTGTCGCGCCAGTGCTGTGATCCCAACATACCCTCAGAACAACTCCGTCTGGTATCAACTCTTCTCGTGAAGAAGGACCCGACATGGAAGTTTACTCTGAGTGTCAGGGTCGTTGAACAAGTCGATTTTGCGGTTGATGCTCAAGATCGAAGCGACGAGGAGACAAAGAGGGAGGAGAATAGGATCATCGAGTGGCAGAAGCATATCGAACAGGGCATGCACTGGCTGGCTGAGAACCATGAACGGTATTGGGAGGCGCCGAGGTTTAGGATCTTGAAGGGAGTTGAGGAGGGGATTCAAGGGATTCGTGATGTTTGGGGTGGGAAGGTGAGTCGCGAGAAGCTTGTTATTGATCACAGGGTTTGAGAAATCTTGAGGTGACGAGGATGAAACGTGGCAGAATAAGGACCAATTGGAGACTATCATGTCCCTGAAGGTTTTGAGGAGCTTGGAATTTAGTTATAAGCAACACTCTGGCTTTTTAATTTCAGTGATTGAGATCAATCTACCCCCAAGGATGTCTGGTGCTGCTTTTCCGCATGTAAACCCTAACTGAAAGTCTATCATCGTGGGTAGTCGAGCGGATTACTGTACTGTGGGCCACTGAGACCCAGATTGGCTGCCAGGTCTGACAGCGAAAGAGACAGACCACGTACTCCTCACTTAAAGGTTCAATTAGGTTAACTTACCTAGAGCTCTAAGTTTGCATTTCCAATATAAGACCAGGTGTCAACAAACCAGCAGGAATAAAAGGCTTCAATTGACATCCGATAGCCCAGCGATGCGCGAATTGGAGAGCATTTGTTAAACCGGGCCGGGATGAATGAGGAATGACAGATTTAGTCCAAACTACAGAAGGTGGAAACTAAGTAATCACTCGGGAAGACACCAATTGGTTGACATAGTAATATTAAAAATTAAAGAAACCATGAACTATTGCTAATCCAAGTCCCGTCGCCTAAATATTGTACATAGATCCTGTAATCTTAACCGTTTATCATCTACATAAAGAAAGCAAGGGCAGCTGGGAGAGCCAGCATGAAGCCAGTGCGAACCACGCTGGCACCACTGACGGGAACAGGAGTGGTAGGGACGGGAGTCGAGGCAGCGGGAGGTGGAACAACTCCGGGCTGAGAGACGACAGGAGGGGGCGCATAGCCAGCGGTAGTACCAGGAGCCACGGGGACGGCGGTGGTGGGAACAGGAGCTGGGTAGACGGGGACGTGGCTAGAGACGGTTCCGTTGCTGGGAGGGTAGGGGACGCTGTGAGCGGGAGGGGCGACGGGCTTGCCACCGGTGGGCTTCTCGGGAGTGGGGTATCCGGCGGTAGGCTTTCCGGGGACAGGGACCTCAGCAGTGGGCTTCTCCTCACCCTCGGTAGTAGGAGCGGCGTGGCTGGGAACCTCATAAGCCTTGGTGCTAGGGGAAGCAGTGGTCACGACCTGGAAAGTAGACTGGCCCTTGGAAGGCTGAGAAGTCTTTCCCTCCTCAGGGCAGTAGGTGGTGGTGTCGACGATGGTGACGGTAGGAGCAGGAGGGGGAGTAGTAGGAGGGTGGAAGGTCTTGGTAGTTCGGGTCTTGCAGGGCACAATCGTGGTGAGAGTGTCAGTGATGGTGGTGACGGGAACGTGGACCTTGGTGGAGTGAGCGGTGGTGGTAGCAGGGACAGCACCGGTCTCAGTGGCGGGGCAGACGTAGGTGCTCTCGATGATGGTAGAGGTGACGACCTTCTGGGTGTAGCGGGCAGGGCAGTTGATGACGGAGGCAGCGCAGCTGGTCACAGTGTAGACGTGGGTGGAGGTGACGGTGCTGGTGACATCGCCGGTGGTAGTGCCGTTGCCGTGAGGGACGATGGCAGCGGCGGAACCAGTGGTCTGGGGCTTAGCGAGAGCGGAAGAGGAGCCAGAGCCAGTATCGGTGGTCTCGGCACCAGCAGAAGCACCAGATCCTGAACCGGAACCGGGAATGGGGTAAGCTCCGGAACCAGAGCCAGTAGTCTCAGCGCCAGCAGAAGCAGCTGAGCCGGAGCCAGATCCAGGAATGGGGTAGGCACCTGATCCAGAACCGGTAGTTTCAGCACCAGCAGGGTAAGTCTCGGAGCCAGATGCACCTGAGCCAGATCCAGAACCAGGGATGGGGTAAGCTCCGGAGCCAGAGCCAGTAGTCTCAGCACCAGCAGGGTAGGTCTCAGAAGAGTCAGCAGTGGCAGAGCCGGTAACGTCAACAGAGCCAGAGGCATCAGCAGAACCAGTGGCATCGGGAAGAGCAGAGTCGGTAGTAGAGTCAGAACCTCCAGCGGGGACAGTAGACAGAGAGACGACCTGAGTGTGAGTGGTAGAAGGGCCACCCTGCTTCTCAATGAAGGTACCAGGAGTACCGCGGTTAGGCTGGCAAACCTTGGCCTGAGCAGCTGTAGCAAGGGTGACGGTCAGGGTAGGAGCAAGGCTGATGTCGAGAATGTCGCCGATCTCCACGTTGAGCTCGACAGCGAGACCAAGAGTAAGAGCAATGAGCTCATCGACGGAGACGACGCAGTTGTCGGTGTTGACGAGAACAGCAGTGTACTCGAAAAGGCTGACCCAGACAGCAATCTTGGCACCAGCCTCAATGTCGAGAACGGGAATGTCAAGCTCGGCAGAAAGATCGATCTCAGTTCGGAGGCGGAGGCCAAGGGTGAGGGAAACCTCAGCAGAGAGGTCGACCTCGGCACCAACGCCAATGGGAAGAGCTTTAGCAACAAGACCCTCAAGGGAGACGTCAACAATTTCCTTGGTGAGAAGAGAAACCTCAACAAAAGCCTCCTCGCCGAAGGAAAGGTAAACACCAGCGGACAGGTCAATAGCAGCATCGACACCGACGACAAGGTCAAGAGCGAGAGCAGCACCGGCCTCAGCCTCAAGAAGGCCAGGGACCTCAAGCTGGAGAGCAGAAGAAGCGAAAAGTTCAATGGATTCGTGAACAGCAGCGGAAGCAGAAATATCAAGCTCGAGGTAAGCCTTGATAGCACCAAGACCAATACGCACACGAGGCTCCGTGAGGAAATCCTTCACAAGCTCGAGAGTAGCCTCACCCTCGATCTGAGCATTGGGAAGGTTAAGACCAAGCTTGATGGCGGCAGCAGCGCCAGAAGCAGGAGCAGCGATACCGTCGAAGAGGACATGGTTCTCCCAGCTGTTGGCCAAGTTGCATGAAGAAGGAAGACCGTTCTTCTGGCTAGTGGCAGAAGTGGTGGGGACGAGGTCGAGACCCTTGGAGGTGGTGTCAGCGGCGGATGAAGCGCCGTTTCCTCCTCCAAGTGAGACATCGACGTCGAGACCGAGGCCGAGAAGGTGAGGCGAGGCAGTGGCAACAGCCACGAGACCCCCCAAAGCGGGAATCAAACTAGAAAAATGCATCTTTTAAGTAACAAAGGTTTAAATGAGTGACTGGAGCGTTGGAGTAACGCTTCCGAATAAACGAGTGAAAAGAGAGTGACTGGGTTAAAGAAAAGAGTGCAGAGAACTACAGGACACAAGAGCAGAAGAAGAGCATTTTAAACAAACGGATATCGAACCATCTCCTCGACGATGTCACCTCGTGAAAAGCGGGAGTTGAAAAGCGGTCACAATTATATCCGGCGATCGCTATTTAACACCCTTGCCGTGCGCCTTACTCCATTGGGGAATTCTCCTGTCAGACATGTGGAGTTGCGTGGCACGCGGGATGAATTAGTCTGAACCTCGGAGACTTTTTAATGGAGATGTTTCCAAGTGCTGACGAATAGGAGAGTCATGTTTTGTTTCGGGGGGTTATGGTGATCACGACCGTTGAAACAGGAGATGGGTATAAGAGTGGCTTTTCTCATCCCGGTTGGGGTTTTGATCTGTTATACTATGATCGTCGTATACTCACTTGTCATGAGAGTATCCAGATTGGAAACTGACGTCGGATGTAGGAGGGATACGTACGTACGCAGGGAGCATTTACTTTTTCCCGCGGTTCAGTTGAGGTCTGAGCGTATATGCAAACTGCCGGTCAGCGAGATGACAGTCAACTGAGACAAAATTTGACAAGAGGGTCCAAGAGCCGATAAGCCACGGGACAACGGCAACACTGATTTATCATCCGACCAAACCACCAGTCTAGAATAAACTCGCTCGCCCGCTGCGTAAACAGAGCCATTCATCTCTGTTGCTTCGTCAGGGCGCAGACTTCGGTTACGACTCTAGCCTTGAGAGTAACAGGGGGGGGGGTTAGTGGACCAGAGTACCTGTAGATCCTACGCGCCAAGGATACAAAGCTAGAATAACGGATTGGAAGATCATGTCTTGGATTTGAATGGATGCCACGAGGCGAGATTTAAGTGTATTGAGCATGTTGATCATGACTCTTGACCTGCTTCAGACTTGCGTTGTGAAGTGGCGCAGGGTTGGACCCTGAAATGGTGCGAGCTGTGCAGAAATGCCAATTTCCTTACTAAACTCTCGACAAGTTTTGCTTTTTGCGGAAGGGTTCGACCAATTGTTTAGAGTTGGTTGTTACGTTGAAGCTTTGCGCTGCGCCTGATTGAACTGCCAGGGTTGTATTCACTGTGGCTGTGAAACTCTAGGAAATTGGATCGCTATGGATATTGTTGGTTACCCTAGATAGCACGGCCAACTCCCGAATGCAGGCTTCCTCGATGGAATATGGTCTCTGAATATTTATGCCAGTTGAACATAATATTCTAGGGGGCATTCAATGTAGGTAGTATTATGGATTGTTTGTGTTTCCCTCAAGCGTTCCCAACCAGTATTGTGAGAAGGTTGCGAATTAACACTAAACATTGTTAGAACACAACACCATGAAATACATGCCAATCCAATTGGTGATTCGTCAGCCGACATTGAGATTTCTCTGCCTTGTTCTTTTGATTGGGGTTCCAGGTCATTTTATCGATCAATTATCAGTTCTGGACTCGCCTATACCATGCGCATATCTATGAAATCGGAATATTGTTGCCGGACATAGACGCTCTGTCCACGAGCCCAGTATCCGTATATCCGAGAGGTTTGGTATCTTATTAATAATATCATCTAAAAATATCCTCCGTCTATTAACCCGATCAGATTACAAGTCCTCATTTCTATCATCCTCCTCCTCCTCCTTCTTCGATCCCCCATCAAGACCCTCAAACAGATCAACGCCCCAATCCTTGCCAGGATTCAAGAACCTATACTTCTTATCCCTCTTCGCCACGTCCTTCAACTCCCCCTCCGTAAATGTAATATCCTGCGATCCAAAGTTCTCATCAATGTACTTCTCATGCGTACTCTTGGGAATCACTACAGTGCCCCTCTGCTGTCCCCACGCCAACACCGTCTGCGCCACCGTCGCGTTTTTACTAGCGGCGAGCTTCGTCCAGAATTCATCGTGGAGGATGCTCGGGATGTCGGGGTTGTAAGTTGGGTTTGTGTTGGCGAGTGGTGAGTATGCGATGACTTTGATGTCTTCGCTGGTGTGAAAATCGACAAAGGATTGTTGTTGTAGATAGGGATGTGTTTCGAATTCGTGTGCGTATGGGCGGACGGTGGCGATTTTGAGAATGGTCTTGATATCCTTCGGCGAAAAGTTGGAGATGCCAATGTTGCGCGTTAATCCATCGCGCACGAGCTCCTCCATAGCCTTCCATGTATCCACGATAGACGTGTCATTGTCGAGATCCTTGGTGTCGGGAACCCAAGCAACGGGCCAGTGAATGAGGTACAGATCCAGGTACTTGACGCCCAGATTGGCGATAGACTTTTCGATGGCTTTGCGCACGAGCGTAGGTCGATGATCCGTGTTCCAAAGCTTACTCGTCACCCAAATCTTATCGCGCGACACGCCCGAAGCCCTGATGCCCTGCCCAACCTCCTCCTCATTTCGGTAGATAGCAGCAGCGTCGAGGTGGCGATAGCCCGCCCTCAAAGCATATTCCACTGCATGCGCAACCTGTACTTCCCATTAGCACCTACTGCACTGTCGCGAACCTCGTATTCGAACTCACATCGCCCTTCTTAGCCAACCAAGTCCCCAGTCCAAAGGCCGGAATCGGGTGGGTTTCGTTCCCCGTCTGCACAGCGGGGGGTCCGCCGCTCAGTGACGTGGCCACTGAGAGGATGGTATAGGTAACGACGCTCACGAGCGTGAGGAACGAAAATGCCCTCACGAAGCTCATTTTGTTTCTTGGGAGAATGAGCGATGAGGGTTGATGAAAAGGCGATGACTCGTAATGAGGAGAATTATCAGTAACTTTTTTTTGCCGCAGGCCGAGCTTCCGGTTGGTTAGTGGAGTGAGCACGGAACTGCAGGGGTTCAATGATGTCATTACATAAGCCGAGATGACGATGACAATGGGGCTGGGGGCACAAGGTTTGGTGATGGCATCATGTGACTTATTCAGACGTTATCGTGATAAGCCATTATAAACAGATGTAGTCCATTGATTTAGTTCAGTTTGGTGGTGATACTGATGCTGTCATTACTTGAGGGTCTGCCTTGTCTCTATGCATCACTGCCATGTTGGTAGGTAATGATTATTTAGGTTGACATTAAGTGATGAAGAAAAAGAAATGGGTATTCTATTGTTATGTGATATTTCATTGTTACACTCTATAATGACCGTTCCAAATGCATCTTATGCTTCGACATCTCATCCAGTTATGTGCCCGCACAGCAAATGACAACTCGTACATAAGCCTCTCGCTCAAAACAACACCTTCGCTTCACCACTCAAGAGGCCAGTCTCGAGTGCATCTCAGCCACCATCTTCGGCCCGAGATCTAAGTCACAAGGCCCAAGCCATTTAGTGACCAGCAGAGCCAGAGTTGGAGTTATCAGCACAAGACCACGGGCTCGATCCCCCATTAGCCTTCATCGAGTTGTTGATACCAACAATCGACCCGTAGGTACCGGCAACCATCATAAAGGTTCCAGCCACAATGACAAAGACACTCCAGCAGACCATAAGACACCACTTGAGTGACTTTTCAGTCTTGCCCTTGTGCCAATTGTCATAAAGCCAGAAGCAGCCATAGGGCTGGAAACACATCAACGTGCCGAGAAGAGCTCCGATGAGAGACACCAGGCCGCCGAAAACAGGGATGGCGCTGGCGATGATATACGCGATGATGGTCACGCTTCCTGTACAGGCTAACCAAGTGCCCCAATGCACGATACCGTTGGAGTTGAGATGCTTTGTACCGCGTAGTAAGCGAATGAACATGTACTTGGCGGGGATCTTGGCAGGTTAGTATAAGTCACTGAGAAGACAGGGAGACACTCACGTGAGTCATAAGCATGGCAGTCACGATAAGACCAGGTAGGGCGAATCCATAGCAGACTTTCTTCATGAGCATGCCAGCTGAACCGAGAGCAGGGGACGTGACATAAGAACCGCAGTAATAGTAAACCACGATTCCGATGGTGATGTACGTGATTGTCACGATCGATTGGCAGGTCAACAGCGAGCGGGTGTAGTGCTTCGGCTCACGCATCTCAGCAGCAATCTGGAAGAACGCAGGTGTACCCGAGAACGCAAAGATATGCGACGACACAGCCGTGATGCCGTCAACGAAGCTAGGATGGTTGAAGAGCTTCCAGTCAGACTCCCAGTGTCCTCCCTGCGGCGCAGCAGCAGGTCTGTCCTGCACGCCCACAGCGACAGTGACACAAAAGACTAATTTCTCGTGTTACTCAACTTGGTCTCGTGAGATGAAAGGGGGGCTTGAACTTAGAACTTACTGGCTGTCATGATGCAGACGAGTCCGATCCACGCTAGCCAGCCAATCTTGCCGAGCGTGCGGATACTAGCAAAGAAGAAGCCCAGAATAGCTGCCACGGCAACGAAGACAGCTGTGCATGCTGCGTGCGTAGAGACCGAGTTGAGACCGATTGAGATACCGAGCATCGCTGAGCCAGCAACGAAGATCCAGTCTGCGAGTCATCAGCGCCCCCAGCCTCCTGTAATCATTTAGGAATGATGCTTACATAACATAAAGACAGTCGCGAGGACTTCACGGCCAATCCGCCCAAACATCAACTGTCCCGCGTCGTCGATACCGTAAACTTGCGGATGCCGTCGCTTGAACACGCCGATCATGTAGTCTGACCATGTTGTGATTGCTGATACGACGATGAGACATATGATTCCTGGGATGAGGCCTAGAGCGTCGAAGGTCTGGGGAATCGATAAGACTCCAAGGCCGATTTGTGTTTTTGTCATGAGTGCGACGGTGGCGATCCATCCGACCTGAATATCATTAGTGACTGTGAAGAAAACGGACCGGGGCTCGTACGTTACGGTAGTTGGGTCCATCCTCTGAGACTTCACCAAAGACAGCGTCAATCGTCGTTCCCTCCTGCGTACATCTCGACGGCGAGCGCTGGAGATCATCAACGCCCTCAATATCACGAGGGAGCTCTTCCTTCTTCGCCATGATGAGATATCTTTTTTAACAAAAACGTTTCTTCAAAACGGTATCTTGGGTAAAGTGAACGTAATGGAGAAAGGGACAAGAGTCTGGAACGGGAGGCAAGAATCTGGGGAAGATGGAGACGGGAGCGTCATGGCCTTATAAATCCGACCCTATCTATGACTACGAGAAACTGATTTACCCCGGATTATATCGTGTATCTCGCACCTTGCTCCACTATGACTCCATGTCACTATCATCCGGCGTTTCCATGCCTGGGGAGGGTCCCTGGTGGAGTTTGGACGGGGCCTGGGGGTCGAGATAGGTCGTCTTCGGTGAGACTTTTTGACCAATTGAGTTTTGCGTGATATAATCTTGTTGTTTGGAATAGATTGCTGTATCTCATGTCTCACTTTAAAGATGATAATACTGGAGATGCATTATCGCAATTTGCATTGTTCCTTGGAGGATCATCTATCAACACCATGTAAACAGATAAAATAACACCGACGACTGATAAAAGCCTAAACTCTATTCCCAAACTCTCAATCGAGATAATTTATCCACTCTGAGACATTTGCAAGTCTAGCCGAAGTCAGTTGTCATCAATCCGTAAACATCCCTCCGTTCATTACTCGCCAAACCGTCCAATACGCGAAGATCACGGCGTCTCGGAGAAAATGCATGGAAAAACGCTCACAAAAGTTCATATCCACTTTATACCCCTTGGTTCATGTCGATCAGCGGCGCCTGGGTTCGGTATCACGGCGTTGAGAGCCGATCACGCTAGCGCCGGGGTCTGGCGCCGTGGCGGTCACCTGATAAAATGTATCGCTGCCACCGACGACAGAAAAAAATGAGGCATATTTGCCCCGTTTATGAACTTGCAGTGTGAGGCATTTGCGACTTTGTGCCTGACAATCCCGAGTTTGTTCCTCGGAGGGAATGCTTCTGGAAGGCTCGGCTGCATGCTTCGAGAATTTCTGTGGATCTTGGCGGGGAATTTGGGGGTTGGGATATGTAGAGTTTGTAAACTTGTAACTCTGTTTGGAAGGGTCCTCGGGGGATGATGCCGGGGTTCGCAGCGGACTTTAGTTGTGAGAACCGAGTTATAAATTACATAAGGATATCATGCAGTGAGCAACGTACATGGTCTGGGGATGTTAAGCTGTTAGGTTATCCTTTCCTTCAACATGCTATATCCCTTCAGAACTGCTGTGTTGATAGAATGTCATACGTTGAGTGCTTATTGCAGAGAGTCATGCAAGTAATGATATAATAGACTTCGTGGCAGCAATGCAACGCTGTGCGGAATCGTCCCGATGTGAAACACTATCAGCTTCCTTAATCGTAATACGAGATGTCTAGTATTTCAGCTGCCATGGTTTCGCTCTGGGGTAACAGGCTTATCTCACGAGGATCATGTCGTCATCAGCCGCATAAGCTTTCGGCATTCCCGACACCCGCTGATCGACTATCTTATTCCCGTTCATGGAGGGTAGCGCTTTGCATAAACATGCTGTCAGCATGAACTCAAATCATACATGGGCAGCAGCAAAATGGCAAGAATAACCTCAATGGGTATGAATGTCTCACGGCGAATAGGGAGTATATCATGGACCCCGGGCCCGCCGACTGGTGATAAGAGCACGTTCCTCAGAGTTGCCCAAGTTCCTTCGGCTCGAGATGCGTTGGGAAAAGTGAGGCGAGCACTGTATGGGGTAAGACTTTTGCCGTCCATAACGCTGAGACCACTTTGCGTTGGTGATTTAGAACGGAACGGAAACGGACGAGTGCATCAATATGGAGATGTCAGGGACCTCATGGTTGCCAATCGGATAGGCATCCGTCAGGTTCCTCCACTCAACGTTTCAGACAATCAACACCCTAGATACTGTTCTGAGAAGTGACCAGCTCACTCAGCTTCGATTTGACACGACTATCGATGCTGATAGAAGATAACGTTCTGATTTCGTTGATGCGCGGGTTTAACTCCCGAATAGTGGCGATGGAGCCTCACGGTGTAGAAGCCGATAACAAGGAACAATCTCGCACAATTCTGCTTTTAGAACTTTCTGCGAAATGCCGAATCATGTCCGATCATGAAGAACTTCACAACAACAGGCCACTGCTCCCTAGCTGCTTCATAGATATCATAAACTTGTCAACGTATACCTTTGGCCTGTTCGACTTTTATACCACTATGGCATGAGTAAATCCACCCAGTTACATACTGGAGCTCGACATGCCTCGATAGGGGCTGAGCTCAGGGCATTGATAGCTCAATGGGATACGCCCTCGACCAACTGGTAGTCTAGATTACACCAAGCAGCTGAAAACATGCATCCAGCGAAAGCGCCATGGACCGAATGTTTGTTCTTGTCGATAAGCCATTCGCTTTCCTAGTTTGTGACAAGAGTGGACTCTTGGGAGTGGAATATCAAACTTGGGGGTAACTTAACATGAGCTAAATGAAGTGTAGATCAACCATCTTACAGGGGGTTCTTGATCCGCTGTAACATCAAGCTTGAGAAAACGTGTATCTATTATAGGTATACTATGCACAACACCGAACTCACTTATTCTAGGCTGTATGCTGTAATACTGTCGTCATAACAAAGCTGTAAAGCTGATACCCGAGTAAACGTTTGCCTCGGGACTCTGGATGTCATCCTGGCGCGTTGCATATCACATGTGCTGGCGACTGAGGTGAACCCCAATCCCTTCATGTGGCTCAATTTCGGCATATATTTTAGTCTGTTGAGAGTATATAGCTCTACCATATCAACTCGAACTACTTAGTAACACAGCAGCCATTGCCGTTAATCCACTGCGCTACACACGCAGCCTGCAAACCAATATCGGCCATACTTTCAAGTGCATAAAGAAGACCAAAGGCTAAGCTATTAAAACCAGTAAGCTTAATACCGCACGACAAAGCGCTATTGACTTGACCGATAGCCTCAGCCTACTTTCCCTTGTAATCTTAGAAACCTAGGTTCTCTTTACTAAAA